>CP139509.1:54823038-54886109 GCA_021014915.2 Artemisia tridentata subsp. tridentata | reverse complement strand
TATTATCAGGGGTAATTTGGTAATTTTACGGGTTATCTGAATTTCAGGTATTGCAGTTTGAGTATGGGTCCTTGCAAAGTATTTTAAAAGGGTTAAATGTGATATGTTATGGTCATTTAAATGAAGAATTGAAGGTGCTCAGTAAGGTCAAGCGTTTCCGCGTCAAAAGTTTTAAATTTTGGTCTAAGCGGGCACGGGGTGTTACAAGAATCTTCCTCAAGATCAAAATAGAAATGATCATATTCCGTAGGAGATAAAATATGAGAGAGTTCACCGGAGAACTCCTCGTGATAAAGATCATTCTTATCAAAAAGAAATGAGTCATACTTGGGAAGAGAGAGATAAGCATGAGAAGTGGTACTGCCATTACTCGTCTCTTCCGAATGATCGATATCAAAGCAAAAGGCTTCATAAGCCGAGAGAGAATAATCAGGATGAGAAGTGGGATTGCCACTACTCTCCTCTTCAGCATCAAAAAGAAAACTCTCATATACGGGCAAAGCATCCTTGAGCTCGAGCTCCAAAGGATCTGACGGCTTTTCTTCAACAACAACTCCTTTCATAACTTCCATCGGGGGGAGGGAAAATAACGGTTCATCAAATATCATCTTTTCTAATAACGGAGCATCTCCCCCCGGATCACTATCGGCATCAACAATTTCCGGCGAAATTGGATCATCAACAAGAAAGACTTCGAGCTCTTCCATAGAGATATCACTTCCCTCAAGCGGAGGAGAAGGATGAGAAGAGTCGGAAATGATTGGTTCAGCAGTCGGAGTGGGATTGCCACTCTGAGATTGAATTGATATCTGAACGATATCTTCTTCAAAAGGTTCATCCTCATCACTCTCATCAGAGTATGTAAACTGAATAGTGTTAGGATGACCTGGTCCTTGCTGGCAATGTTGATTTGTATAACTTTTGTGATTGCCAAGGACCCCAATTTGTGCAATCTCAGCGGGAATATAATCGGAATAATGATCACTCAAAACAGTGGTAGAGTCATAAAGGGCTCCAGTATCCCACTGATAGTGATGTTGTGTCATATTCTCGATCAAATCATAAGCTTCTTGAGGAGTCTTCCGCATGAGATTGCCTCCGGCAGCCAACATGATTTTGTCTCGATCAATCATATTTATGCCATGATAAAAGGTGAGGATTTGATCAAGAAGTAAAATTCTATGATCCGGACATCTCTGCAGCAAATATTTGAATCTCTCCCAAGCTTCAAATACTGATTCCTTGTGCAATTGTCGGAAATTTAGAATGTCTCTTCTAAACTGCATCGTTTTTGAGTATGGAAAGTATTTTGAAAGAAACTTGAGGCACATCTCTTCCCATGTATGAATAGAATTGGTTTTAAGAGTGTAAAACCAAGATTCGGCTTCATGGGTTAACGAGAAGGGAAAGAGATTCAAACGGATTCTGTCGTGAGAGACTCCGTTCTGCTTGAAGAATTGAGTGATTGATAGAAATTTGTCTAAATGATGATTAGCATCTTCATGTTCAAATCCATGGAATTGGCAGATTTGTTGAATAAACTCAATCATATGATCTTTCAAAACAAAATCGTTTGTTGGAGCGATCGGTCCTCCTTTACCGATGAGCGTCGGATGATAGAAATCCTCCATGGTCCTTGGATCATGGGGATGAGATGGGAAAGAATCGAACATGGTGGAGAATTAAACAATATGAGGGATAAGAAGATAAGAATTAAACGGTTAAGAGGATAAGAAGATAAGAATTAAACGGTATGAGAGGGTAAGAGATAAAGAATCAAACGAATAAGAGGAATAAGAAGAATATTTTTGAATTTTTATAATTGAGAAACATAAAAGAAAAAGGAAAATAAATTTTTGAAAAGAAAATCTTTTTGGGTTTTTAGAAAAATATTCACAAAGAAAACGATAACTTCCCGGGAGAAGGGTCTTCAAAACACGATTCGATAAACGGAAATCACGAATTCACTTCAACCTTCCCCGGCAGCGGTGCCAAAAAATTGATATGTCCAAAGGATACACAAAGGAAATATGTGTAACCCCGGTTCGTTGTCCCGATGACGGATGAATGAAATTTGTGAAATCGGGTTCGTGAATCGTGTTGTGAATGGTGATAAAAGAGAGATTGTAGATTTTTAAGCTAAAATAAGCAAACATAAACTAAAAATAACTAATTAAGCAAGGGAAACAATAATCTAAAGCACATGTATCCTAAAACGTAAGGGAAACCTAAAAACGCACAAAACCCGGGCTAATCCCGAGCTTTAAAGGTGAAATTAAGAAATACTAACTCTACTCCTAAGTTCTAAATTATAAAAGGAAATTTTTAGAAAAAAGAATTATATTTTTTTGTCTTTTATTCTATTTATTATGAATTAAAAACTAAATAAAGAAAATTAAATGATTAAAAATATTAAACTATTTATAAAAATCTGAAACTTTTTCTGAAAATACTTAATACTATGGAGAATGTAAGAAAAATTAAATGGTCCTAACTACTTATTCAGATAAGCAGATAAAAAGCTAACTAGTATACAAGCTTAAACTAAAAAGAAGGGTTAACTAATTAAGGATGAAATGATCTAATGAAATAAGTCCCTAGGGCAGTTGGGTGTGGTGTGTGTGTCTGAGGTTCTGGCTCGAGACCAGGGTTCGAACCCCAGTCTTGGCTTTTTGCAAAAACGATTTTTATTTATTTTTTTTTCTTGATTAAAAACTTGAAAAGCACAAATAAATAAGCAAAATTTATAAAACAACAATTTTTAGAAACTTGAAATAAGCCCAAAATAAAGCAAGTGGAATCAGAACAGTAGGCAACTAGAAGGAAATAAGCTAGGCTGTTTATCTAGAGGACTATTTAAGCTAATGAAACTAGAAACATTAAATAAGCTAAATGATCTAAGAATAACTTTAAAATGAAACAAGGAAACAGATTAAGCATACAAACTAGCAAATAAGCACTAAGGAACAGATTAAGCAAATGTTGTGGCTGCTGATTGCACAGGGCAATTGCAGTCCAACTGGGGGAACTTTAAGCAGCTAAAAAGCTATAAAAAAAAGCTAAAATAAAAATTCTGAAAAATATGGATTAAGTAAATAAGCTACCAAACTGTGCTTGTACCAAGTTTCAGACTAATTTACCTTATAATTTACTGATTAAAATCATAGAAATAGGCTGATTTGGACTAACCTAAAAAAATGTGCAGGGTAGGGATAGACTGCTGAGGGAGTTTTCAAGCTTAATTTTAAGCTACAATAAGCTAAAGAGAGAGACTCTGAAAATGAGGATTGGGACAGATCACATAGCAACCTACTAAGAAACCAAAGATCCAAGCACAAATTAACACAAATAAGCCTAAAATCTGATCTTGAAAAGTATGGAAGACTGATAAATGGTTCTGTTGTCAGTTGGGTAAAAATCAATCTAAGGTCAATAATGCCTAATGAAAGGGTACCAATTTTAACACAACTAACAACTGAACTGAAAGGAACACATAAACACTATAAATAAGTATCACAACAGCTTATTCCTATAACTGGCTTATGAGATCAGGACTGATCTATGAGCCTGCACTATTCAATTCAAAACCACAAAACCATGCAAATCAGCTAAAAATCTGCTAAAAACAACTCAAATGAGTAAATTGAGACTAGATTAAAGTCTACCAAGAGACAAATGAACAGTGGACAATAGCTTAACTCGTTTTGACCTCTTGACCCAAACAGTCCTGATGAAACTGACTTTAGATTTTAGACCAGAAATAAACCAAATTAAGCTATGAGACCTACAAGCAGATTAATACTAAGATAATTTGAACTAGAAAAAGCACTTCTGAATGGGTAAAAAGCACTATCTAAGGCTAGACTGTTTTAAACTATTCTTTTGGATTTTTATGTGATTTTTATGAAAACTTAAAACAAAAGGTATTAAGCTACAAGTAAACTACCAATAAGCTGAAACTTAACTGAGATAGGCAAATGGAAACTAGAAATAAGCAAATAAGCAGTAGAACAGAAAAAATAAGCAGTTTGACTGATTTGTTGACCAAGTAAATAAAAATGGAAACTTAAAATTCATTAACCAAATTCAGAATACAAACACTTAAAATGAAATTACAACTAAAAAGGGAGAGATGTTTACACTAATAAGCAGTAATTAACCTAACACCTAAGGACTCAATACTAATTATTAGACCTTAAATTAACTAACACCCCTTAATGGAGAGGAGGGCTGCCTTTTATAGCCTTGGATAGGGTTTTAGAAACTCCTGGACCATTAATCTCGGCCATTGATCTTAGCTTGATGCCCAATCTTTAATCCTCAGCCCTTGGATTAACTGATGAGGTGTCTTGACCAATAAAAATGCTTCATCTGTCCAGCGTGGCATTCCTTTGTCACATTAGCTTCTAGAAGGGATTTAAGGAAGGGTAATTATTGGGTGAGAGCAGGTAAAAGTGGAGAAGAAAGGTCCAATGTAAATGGCGGGATGGAAGGGTTTGACCGGGTAATTAATATGGTGGGTATTTGTTTTGACTTCGGGTTAGGATAAAAAGTGAGATCCGGTTTAGAAATAATAGGATTGGGCTGGGCTGGTGGAGGTTTGGGTTTTTATTTTTATTAGTTGGATTTTAGGATCCAGTATTTAGTGTTTAGGATTAAAGGTGAATTGGGATTTAAAATGGAGGGACTGTTTTTACCATATGCTGAAATTTACATCGAGGATTGTTTTTGTAATTATGCAATGATCCAAGGGCTTTTCTTCAAATATCTTTTTCCTTTGACGATTTCTTCCCCGGCCTCGGCTTTAGATATCTCTTCCAAATCTCGTGCTCGTGTTTTCCGGATTTTTCTTTGATTTTTGTCCTTTTTCTCGATATCCGTACCTGCACATAAACAAACACAAAAACACAAATATCTTTGGCATTTTGGTTAGTTTTTGGTCATTTTTGTAACCACTGTGAAAAATCCCTCATTTAAATAAACTATCTCTTAGAATATTTATCATTTTCTACGAGTAAGTTTTTTTTTTTTTTTTTTTTTTTTTTATTATCTGTTCATAACTATTATCTTATGTGACGAAGATCACATCCCGAACAACTCTGCTTGCAACCCAACCTTAACTAATTTAGTATTTACCTATGTAAACATCTTTGACCTAAAACGTTATGAAGTCCCACTTACCACTTTACGTTATTTCGCTAACGTACACTTAAAAACTGGAGCGTTTCTATTTAATAAGAGTTTATGAAACCCTAAACTACCATAACAATATGTGAAGATAACGAAACTATAAAGATAGCAACATATAAATAATGTACAAGTCCCTAAAGCATAAAAACCCTAATTTCACCATAACTCCTGATAAAACCCTAATTTCACATAATTATAAATTTATGTATACATTTTACAAACCCTAATTTATTTATACAATATTTTTAAAAGATAATATATTTACAAGTTATTTAAACTAGTGTACAAGTCATTTATGCACAAAATCATTTATTCACAATATCTTTATAAAAATCCTCTTTATATTTATTATAAAGTATAAATTACAAACCCTACATGCATAATTTTTAAAAAATTATATTTTCTAAACTCACTAAATATTTTTACAAGTCTTTAAACCTAAAGCACAAGTACCTAATGCATATAAACTAAAAATTCCATTTATTTACTTTTAACTTAACAAAACTTCACATATAATTTTCATAACTTAATAAATAATAAAAATTACATTTTTCTCATATTCTAAATTATAATACAACCTTACTAAAGCTAAAGTACAAGTCTTTTATGCATGAAACTATATATTTATAAAATCCTAAGTAAAACCTTAATAGTAGTTATTTAAAATGACATTTTATGTAATATTTTTACACAATAAATTATAAAAATAATTTATTTATTTATTTAACATATGTACAACTCCATAAACTCAATGTACAACCCTTTAATGCACAAGATCATAAAAACTCATTTATTTGTATTTAAACCTTAATAAAAATTACATAAAAATTATAGAAAATTAAGAAATAATTAAAAATATATTTTTCTTATTTTTCTTACAATAGTACAAGTCTTATAAGCCTAGAGTACAACTTGCTAAAGCACAAAAATCATTTTTCTCTATTTATATACAAAACGATAGGTATTAAAATATGTCATATAGATTCAAAAATCATTTCTAATAAAGTCTTAAACCTAGAAACCTTAAGTCTGCCTTAAACCTTAGTTTACAAATCAACAAAGCCCTAGGTACAATCACCCTATGCATAATTCGATCCATAAACTAGCCAATTACTTCATCTAGTTCAATCCTAACCCTAATCTAACTCATACTTAGAATTCTCAGACCTTAAGAAAACCCTATGAGTGGCAAAGAAGGAAGACACATAGCCTCCTTCTAGAAAATGAAATATGTGTATGAATTATAAACATACACATCACCAAACCCTCTTCCTCTCCTTGTGGCGCCTCAACCACCACCCACCTCACCTTCTTCATTCACTAGAACCTCCAGGAACTCCTTGAAACCCTAGCTAGTCTCCTCTATAAATAGAACACCATGAAAACCCTAATTCTCCCATAAACCAATCGAACCAACCAAAACAGCCATGCACCCTTACTCCACTGATCCCATAAGCCTAGAATAAGTTCAAATATACCCAAGAAAGCAGTAAGATAAAGCTAGAATCATAGGATAGCTCAATTCGATCCCTACACCAAAATATTGCCCTAATCGACCAAATAAGAAAGGTACATCTATAGCCCTTTTCCTTTATTTTTCTATACTTATTTTAAGTCTAAATATATCATGGAACATGTCCTAATAAGCCTATAAACCCAGAATTAACAATAACTTATTTTTCTTCATTTTTGTTCTAACCGAATAGTTTGATAAAAATAATTTCGTATAAGAATTCTAACAAGCCTAGGATGATAAAAATAGATTAGGAACTCTTTAAATATGTTATATTAACTAAACATAACATAAAAACCATGGGTCTAGAAATCGGATTACAAGAAAATAGATTTTTCTTTCTTTTTCATTTCTGTCGAACAGCAGTACATCTGCTGCTTTCGTCCCTAAAATCACCTAGTAAACGTGTCTTATAAATTCTAGTTTTTGACATGGTTAAAGTAAATTAAAATAGCTACACATAGGAAAAAGAATCAACGTTTTTCGTTAAGAAACGAGGGAGAACGAGGCAAAAGAAGTTGGATTAATTTTCTGTGTCGAGTAACATGAAATAACGAGTTTCTGTTTTAGTTTCTGAATTCGTGGGATCGAGTTAGCTCATAATCTTTTACAAAAGTGCTTTTATAATACTTATAAATGTTTTAGAAAAGGATTCGTAAAAGATCTCGAGGTAAAACACGAGATATAAAATGTTTTTGGTATGTGGGATGTCGAGTGAAGTCATTGGGGAAACTCAAGGACTAAACTTGTCAAAACTCTATATATTTTCTGTTTTGGATTTGTTTTGCGATCGGGGAATCCCTAAGGGGGTAAAAGTGTCGATTTTGAAACTTGAGGGTATAAAGTGTCAATTAACTAAAGTCCGAGGGTAAAAGTTGTCATTTCTATATAGTTTAAGGGTAAAATTTGCCAAACCTAGAAACTTGAGGGTCTAAAGTGAAAATAAACTATAAACCCTAATTATTAATTTAATACTATTATAATTATTATTATAATTATTATTATTAATATTATTATTATTATTAAGTTTATTTTAAACTTAATACACGTTTTTACCGTAACTTGCAAACGAAGTATCCATTTAACGAACGGACAGAACCGAATCTTACAGATAAGAAAATATAATAAAATATTACTTTTGAAACTACATATTGACTCTATTAAGTATTTAACTATCAAACAAAAACATAACGAAACGAACAATGAAAACTTATATAATCAGAAACAATTACTGAGAACTTGATATACCAACCTAGGTTGCAAGCCGGAGACGTTTATCAACTTTGTTTAGCTTTTGTTTTCCATCCAGACTGCTCAGGTGAGTTTATAGTCCCACTTTTCTTACTTACGTGTTTTCCAAATATGTGGGGAGATGCATGCTATTAAACCGAACACAAGTATTTTCCTGATTGTTATTGCAATAAGTTAACTGTTGCCTATTTATTTTAAAAGACCCTGTTATCATGCACCATTAATCACCTGCGGATGAGCGCGAATATAGTGAATAGATCTATTGGCAGTTGACGTCCCATTTGTGTTGCTGGCTAAGGAACCAAATGCATTATATTTGAGTTTAATAAAGAGTTTCAGGCAGACTCCTACCCGGGGCAAGGTTACCTACATTTAATTATGGGGTAATTTTTAACCTGTTAACGCTTTGCGTGTCATGAGGCTTAGTGCAATATTCTGAACTGTGATATAACTGATTTCTCTCATTTGGCTTGTGTTCAAACTGATTATAACTTTAAACGCTATGGATTCACTCAACCTTTGTGTTGACTTTTTAAGCATGTTTATCTCAGGTAACTGGAAGTACGATTTGGCACGGAGTGGCGGTGGACTTTCTTTTAAAAGAGTGTCCGTTTTGTTATCATTCAAATGAATAATGTATCATTTATAACGTATTTCTGAACATCCCTCTGGGACCTATCTTATGTACTCTGATATTGAATAAATGAATGATAACAATTTTTATTTAAAAACGTCTCTTTTCGAGTCGTTTTCTATTTCCATAACTGTGAACCATGAAGTAGCACCCCAAGCTTATATTCCGCTGCGTAATCCAAAAATGGGGGTGTTACAGATTGGTATCAGAGCTTGTGGTTATAGAGAACCAAATGTTTTCAAACATTGGACTATAACCGATTTTCACAAACTTAACTAAAAAGTCCTCCGTGCCACAACGCCACTGAAACGTTACTTGTATATGTTTATTTCTAATTATTAGTCACATAGTAAAATGTTTATAATTACCGGGTGGTTACAGAATCCTGACTTTCCCTACCCATCCTATTCCTCTTATGTCAGACTCGAATATTGAAAAATATCACGATAATACCAGACATCATGATAATACCTATATCCTCGTCACCACTACCATATATACCGTCAGTTCCTACATCTTTACTATCTCCACTATCATCTAAAAATTTTCTATCCCCCATCTGTCCCATTCAAACTTAGTGAAGAAGCTAGGAACATTATCGCCCGATATCAAACTTTACCCCGATTACCTATTCCCGACTTCCCTACTCCACCACGAGTCTTCGAGGTGAGTGAAAGTTCGCAGACGGAACAGGAACAACAGCCGACTATTTCCACCCCACTGACGTGATTAAAACGGCAAGAAGAACAGATCAAGATTGTTCAGGTCATCCCGACAAGCTGTCTCTACATCAAGGGTATAATATATGGAGCTGAAGATTCAGAGACCATGAAGCAGAAGATGGATGAGAAACGTAAGAAGGCAGAGGACCGTCATGAGCAGCCAAGACGAGAAATACCTATGACGAATTGAAGATGTTAAAGGAGAAGAAAAGAAAAAGAAGAATGAAGAACTGACGACAGCTCAGATGAAGATCACTATTTTGGAGAAAATAGTGGGAGATATGAAAGAAAAATATTAAGAATATATATATATATCCTCGTCAGCATGATCGTCAAACTGAAAAGTTGACTCAAAAGAGTTTCTGGTAGCCACTAAAATCAGATTTATATCTACTAGCTTTTGTACAATATCTCGGCCATGAGATATATAGCATAAATATGACGCTTGTACTAATTTTGTTATATATATAACAAGTTAGCAAGTTATTTATGACTATATGTGGTTTTGATTTTTGCTGTGTACGGTATCGGTTAATGTGGGCCAGTGATGATCATCTTACATACACGTATGATAGTATTTGGACATGTTGTGATTTTATAATTAACATGGATTTTACCTTGTTAATTTAACATGGTCAAATTTTAAACGTGTGTTTTCTCATCGTATTACTAGAAATATGCCTCGCACTTCCCCCGAACCACCCATGTCCCAAGCTGCTATCCGAAAGCTTGTTGCAGATAGTGTTGCTGCAGCCCTAGAGAGTCAAGCAGCAGAATTTGCTCGTACTGGAAGCACTAGCCGACCCAATGGAGAAATCGAGCCAGCAAATGTTCGCAAGTGTACTTACAAAGATTTCATGAACTGCAAACCAACTTTCTTTAAAGGAACAGAAGGAGCTACAGAATTAGCTCCTTGGTTTGAACGTATGGAAGTGGTCTTTGTAAGGAGCGGGTGTTCTGATGATTACAAAGTTGCCTTCGCGACAGGGACTTTGTTAGATGATGCCTTGTCTTGGTGGTCTGCTACTTCCCGGACAATAGGAATAGAAGCAGCTCATCAACTCACTTGGGATGATCTCAAGAAGAGAATGTTAAATAAGTATTGCCCTCGTGCTGAAATCAAGAAATTGGAGGATGAATTCCACCCGTTAGCAGTAAAAGGAACAGATATCAAGGCTTACAATAGGAGGTTTCAGGAGCTTGCTCTCCTATGTCCAAATATTGTGCCTGATCTGGAGAAGATGTTAGAGAAGTATACTGAAGGGTTACCTCGAAGCATCGAGGGGAACGTTATTGTTTCAAATCCTCAATCGCTGGAGGAAGCAATGACCACAGCCCAGAAGCTGATGGATCGTGAAATCAAGAGAAATTCCATTCAAGCAAATGATGATCACAAGCGGAAGCTTGATGATAGAAGGATCTTCCATCACCACAACAACTACCAGCACAACCGCAACAATCACCATCACCAACAGAATCGCCGACAAGAGACAGCCAAAGCCTATACTGCCACACCTGCTGAAAGGAATGGTTATGTCGGAACAAAACCATTTTGCAATCAATGCTCGTTGCACCACTACGGACCATGCACCATTAGGTGCTCAAATTGTCGGAAAGTTGGACATCAGACCAAAGACTGTAAAGCAACAGGAGCAAATCCACAGTCAGAAGCTATAACTTGCTACGAATGTGGTGAGAAGGGGCATTACAAGAGCCGGTGCCCGAAACCGAAAGCTGACCAGAATAATGGTGCCCGTGGAAGAGCGTATGTGCTAGGAGATGGGAACGCACAGACGAACCAAGACTAGTGCAAGAGAGTGAGAACTCGTTAAGATTCCGACCATGTCAAGGAATGGCATCCCTATTTAGACAAAAGAGAAATTCCTGTTATAGCTAAATAAATCGTATTGTAAACTTCCTAAGCATGTTTCCTATTGTACTCTACTTTAGTTACGATGGACGTAACTTAAGTGTATTAACTATCTTTTCTACCGTATGAAAGCTCTATCTTGTAATATTTTCATAATAATCAAAATTACGTTTCTACTTCACTTGCTTTGTTCGTAGTCACACACTGTCATCTCACTAGAAACTTGATTAACATTAGTTTTTACCATTCCGTGAGAATTCCACTCGAACCCTAAAATTTGTTTTAAGGATATCCCATTAGTACCTAAAATCCCTAACCTATCACTGGGCTGAACAAAACATTACATCATTTGGTCCTCAATTATACATAACCTGATCAACTATGTATAATTCCGGAAGAATCATGTAATGAATTGGACAGGCATTTTAAGCATATCAAATTCTCATTTCAACCAAATCGTTGTACGATTTTCCTTTATCACGTTCTCCATCTGGATAAGATAGAAATATGAACCTAACTATCCCTATACATCAATTTTCCCAACTTTCCAACCAACATATGTCGAATCTCGGGACGAGATTCCCTTAACGGGGGGTGACTGTAACCACTGTGAAAAATCCCTCATTTAAATAAACTATCTCTTAGAATATTTATCCTTTTCTACGTGTAATTTTTTTTATTTATTTATTATCTGTTCATAACTATTATCTTATGTGACGAAGATCACATCCCGAACAACTCTGCTTGCAACCCAACCTTAACTAATTTAGTATTTACCTATGTAAACATCTTTGACCTAAAACGTTATGAAGTACCACTTACCACTTTACGTTATTTCGCTAACGTACACTTAAAAACTGGAGCGTTTCTATTTAATAAGAGTTTATGAAACCCTAAACTACCATAACAATATGTGAAGATAACGAAACTATAAAGATAGCAACATATAAATAATGTACAAGTCCCTAAAGCATAAAAACCCTAATTTCACCATAACTCCCGATAAAACCCTAATTTCACATAATTATAAATTTATGTATACATTTTACAAACCCTAATTTATTTATACAATATTTTTACAAGATAATATATTTACAAGTTATTTAAACTAGTGTACAAGTCATTTATGCACAAAATCATTTATTCACAATATCTTTATAAAAATCCTCTTTATATTTATTATAAAGTATAAATTACAAACCCTACATGCATAATTTTTAAAAAATTATATTTTCTAAACTCACTAAATATTTTTACAAGTCTTTAAACCTAAAGTACAAGTACCTAATGCATATAAACTAAAAATTTCATTTATTTACTTTTAACTTAACAAAACTTCACATATAATTTTCATAACTTAATAAATAATAAAAATTACATTTTTCTCATATTCTAAATTATAATACAACCTTACTAAAGCTAAAGTACAAGTCTTTTATGCATGAAACTATATATTTATAAAATCCTAAGTAAAACCTTAATAGTAGTTATTTAAAATGACATTTTATGTAATATTTTTACACAATAAATTATAAAAATAATTTATTTATTTATTTAACATATGTACAACTCCATAAACTCAATGTACAACCCTTTAATGCACAAGATCATAAAAACTCATTTATTTGTATTTAAACCTTAATAAAAATTACATAAAAATTATAGAAAATTAAGAAATAATTAAAAATATATTTTTCTTATTTTTCTTACAATAGTACAAGTCTTATAAGCCTAGAGTACAACTTGCTAAAGCACAAAAATCATTTTTCTCTATTTATATACAAAACGATAGGTATTAAAATATGTCATATAGATTCAAAAATCATTTCTAATAAAGTCTTAAACCTAGAAACCTTAAGTCTGCCTTAAACCTTAGTTTACAAATCAACAAAGTCCTAGGTACAATCACCCTATGCATAATTCGATCCATAAACTAGCCAATTACTTCATCTAGTTCAATCCTAACCCTAATCTAACTCATACTTAGAATTCTCAGACCTTAAGAAAACCCTATGAGTGGCAAAGAAGGAAGACACATAGCCTCCTTCTAGAAAATGAAATATGTGTATGAATTATAAACATACACATCACCAAACCCTCTTCCTCTCCTTGTGGCGCCTCAACCACCACCCACCTCACCTTCTTCATTCACTAGAACCTCCAGGAACTCCTTGAAACCCTAGCTAGTCTCCTCTATAAATAGAACACCATGAAAACCCTAATTCTCCCATAAACCAATCGAACCAACCAAAACAGCCATGCACCCTTACTCCACTGATCCCATAAGCCTAGAATAAGTTCAAATATACCCAAGAAAGCAGTAAGATAAAGCTAGAATCATAGGATAGCTCAATTCGATCCCTACACCAAAATATTGCCCTAATCGACCAAATAAGAAAGGTACATCTATAGCCCTTTTCCTTTATTTTTCTATACTTATTTTAAGTCTAAATATATCATGGAACATGTCCTAATAAGCCTATAAACCCAGAATTAACAATAACTTATTTTTCTTCATTTTTGTTCTAACCGAATAGTTTGATAAAAATAATTTCGTATAAGAATTCTAACAAGCCTAGGATGATAAAAATAGATTAGGAACTCTTTAAATATGTTATATTAACTAAACATAACATAAAAACCATGGGTCTAGAAATCGGATTACAAGAAAATAGATTTTTCTTTCTTTTTCATTTCTGTCGAACAGCCGTACATCTGCTGCTTTCGTCCCTAAAATCACCTAGTAAACGTGTCTTATAAATTCTAGTTTTTGACATGGTTAAAGTACATTAAAATAGCTACACATAGGAAAAAGAATCAACGTTTTTCGTTAAGAAACGAGGGAGAACGAGGCAAAAGAAGTTGTATTAATTTTCTGTGTCGAGTAACATGAAATAACGAGTTTCTGTTTTAGTTTCTGAATTCGTGGGATCAAGTTAGCTCATAATCTTTTACAAAAGTGCTTTTATAATACTTATAAATGTTTTAGAAAAGGATTCGTAAAAGATCTCGAGGTAAAACACGAGATATAAAATGTTTTTGGTATGTGGGATGTCGAGTGAAGTCATTGGGGAAACTCAAGGACTAAACTTGTCAAAACTCTATATATTTTCTGTTTTGGATTTGTTTTGCGATCGGGGAATCCCTAAGGGGGTAAAAGTGTCGATTTTGAAACTTGAGGGTATAAAGTGTCAATTAACTAAAGTCTGAGGGTAAAAGTTGTCATTTCTATATAGTTTAAGGGTAAAATTTGCCAAACCTAGAAACTTGAGGGTCTAAAGTGAAAATAAACTATAAACCCTAATTATTAATTTAATACTATTATAATTATTATTATAATTATTATTATTAATATTATTATTATTATTAAGTTTATTTTAAACTTAATACACGTTTTTACCGTAACTTGCAAACGAAGTATCCATTTAACGAACGGACAGAACCGAATCTTACAGATAAGAAAATATAATAAAATATTACTTTTGAAACTACATATTGACTCTATTAAGTATTTAACTATCAAACAAAAACATAACGAAACGAACAATGAAAACTTATATAATCAGAAACAATTACTGAGAACTTGATATACCAACCTAGGTTGCAAGCCGGAGACGTTTATCAACTTTGTTTAGCTTTTGTTTTCCATCCAGACTGCTCAGGTGAGTTTATAGTCCCACTTTTCTTACTTACGTGTTTTCCAAATATGTGGGGAGATGCATGCTATTAAACCGAACACAAGTATTTTCCTGATTGTTATTGCAATAAGTTAACTGTTGCCTATTTATTTTAAAAGACCCTGTTATCATGCACCATTAATCACCTGCGGGTGAGCGCGAATATAGTGAATAGATCTATTGGCAGTTGACGTCCCATTTGTGTTGCTGGCTAAGGAACCAAATGCATTATATTTGAGTTTAATAAAGAGTTTCAGGCAGACTCCTACCCGGGGCAAGGTTACCTACATTTAATTATGGGGTAATTTTTAACCTGTTAACGCTTTGCGTGTCATGAGGCTTAGTGCAATATTCCGAACTGTGATATAACTGATTTCTCTCATTTGGCTTGTGTTCAAACTGATTATAACTTTAAACGCTATGGATTCACTCAACCTTTGTGTTGACTTTTTAAGCATGTTTATCTCAGGTAACTGGAAGTACGATTTGGCACGGAGTGGCGGTGGACTTTTTTTTAAAAGAGTGTCCGTTTTGTTATCATTCAAATGAATAATGTATCATTTATAACGTATTTCTGAACATCCCTCTGGGACCTATCTTATGTACTCTGATATTGAATAAATGAATGATAACAATTTTTATTAAAAACGTCTCTTTTCGAGTCGTTTTCTATTTCCATGACTGTGAACCATGAAGTAGCACCCCAAGCTTATATTCCGCTGCGTAATCCAAAAATGGGGGTGTTACAGTTTTGGGTCTTAATTTGGTCAAATAAAGGTATGTGAATAAGCACATACCATGTGACCATGTTAAGCCTGTTTTTCTCATAGATAGGGTCCATTATGGAAAAATAACACCAGTAAGTAAAATAAAGTTCACGTGGCCTAGATTCCAAAAAGTCCAACCGTTCGTCAAATGGATTTATAACGAGTAACTTATGACCTCTCAAACTTCCCCGAAAACTGTCCAGAAACTATAAAAACAGCCTGACCACCTAACTTTATGGCCATATAAATGTGGGATCGGGATCCGAATGGGCTAAAATTTAGTGTTAGCTTTTGTAGACCTTGCTACATACTTCCTAAATCCACCGAGTTGGGTCGATAACACTTAGTAAACATTGTTTTACGACTAGTTTTACTAGGCCACTTAGTCATTTTCAGGAATCCAACAAAGTGTTAATTATTGACGTAAAACGTTATTTTCCTCAAAAATCACTTAGAAGACTATCGTAGAATGTTGTTAAAGCGTAACGGTGATTTTTCTAAAATACTTATTAGTAAGATAACCCTACCTAAAGTACGAGACAAACTAATTACGCGTTATATCTGAGGTATTTTATACTTAATAATGTAACGAGTTGTCATAACTATATTTTTTACGTTAAATGTTGCAACAAACATGTACAAGCGATATAATAGCATATGAACTTGCATTCACGACCTTGTTTTCAAACCTAAGACATAGTACTTATTTAGGTTGCTGTTAGAGTTACCGGACCACTATTCACAATTTACCAATTTACCAATCGAGATTTGATAACTAAGGAGAGTTTCATATAGCCCCGGTTTTTACATTGTTTGTATCTTATTTTAAAACCCTCGGGGTGGGAATACATTGCTTATTTTTTGGACACAAGTATTAAAACTGTTACATTACCTAAGTTACCGTTATGCCGTTAAAGTCCCCTTGAATCATGAACCGTTAATTACTTGTAAGTGCGGATGCTATGAATAGATCTATTTGGGTTAACACCCCCGTCCGAGTTGGTCGCGCCAACCTGTCAAACGGACGCATATCATTCGGATTATTTCCGAGTGTCTGGAAAACACTTAGTTGGGGCATTGATTATTATTATGCTTGATTGCATACCATTTTGTTGAGCTTCGGGGTCATGAGCTTAGGGCACTGTATATTATTTTGGCTATGACGTTATATTTGTTGTGATTGTCATACCTCTGAAATCTTGTGGTCCGCACCTTACTTGTTTATTTAAACCTATGAACTCACCAACAATTATGTTGACTTTTTAGCGTGTATTCTCAGGTAACTAGATGTTAATAATCAGTTATGTATGGAGCATACTAGAGTCACGTTTTGGAACGCACATCATGATGAAGATTTTCTTGCATTACTTAACGTTTGGTTATGTATTAAAATCTTACATTTGATGGTGAACTCTGATATTAATACTTTTGTAAAACGTTTATGTTTAAATCAAACGCTTGTTTTAAAATGACTCACTTAGAGGTCATTCTTTATTTCCTTGTACTTTGTTATCCAAGAACATAACGCCATCGGAATTCCATTTCGCTGCAATTCAAATTTGGGGGTGTGACATCATTTTGCTTACTTTAGCCAAGCACCCGATTGTATGGGTCGGATGAGTATTAGTGTTATCATGAAATGCACTATGGCCATACGCCAATTGGCATACGGCAACTCACCTGATGCGTTTGATGAATATTTGCAAATGAGTGCGCGTACCGGACGTCATTGTCTGGATAATTTCAATATGTGCATTGTTGATTTGTTTAGTCCAGAGTTTTTAAGAAAACCAAATATGCATGACATTCAAAACCTATATGCAACACATGAGCGTGAACATGGTTTTCCGGGAATGCTTGGTAGCATCGACTGTATGCATTGGGAATAGAAAAATTGTCCGGTGTCATGGCAAGGGTAATATGGTAGGGGTGATAAAAAATACCCGACTATAATGCTTGAAGCTGTTGCGTCGCATGATTTGTGGATTTGGCATGCATTTTTTGGTGTAGCAGGTGCGAATAATGATATCAATGTTTTAGGTAATTCGCCATTATTCGACGACATTCTTGATGATGTCGCCCCTTTAGCTCCGTATGAGGTAAATGGAGTTGTGTTTGATAAGAGTATTACTTAGCCGATGAAATTTACCCACAGTGGGCTACTTTCGTCAAATCGTTCACAAATACCGTAGACGATAAACACAATTTCTTTAAACGGCGACAAGAAAGTGCACGAAAAGATGTCGAACGTGCTTTTGGTGTTTTTCAAGGACGATGGGGAATAACACAACAACCAGCGCAAGCTTACCAGGTTAACAGGATACGTAGAATTATTTATTTTTGCATCATATTGCATAACATGATTTTAAAAGATAAAAAATTTACACTAAGTGAATACAAAGAAGTGCGGAGGAATCCGGCTAGAAATATGCAAGACAGATGCATTGACAGATGTGATAAGCGTCGTCGAAAGGGAAAAGAAATACGTGACAAAGATGTTCATCTTAATCTCCAACACCACTTTATGGAGCATATTTGGCGTGAACGTGACGATTTTATGGAAGTAGATGACAATTAGTCATGTTTATTTAGTTTATATATTAGTTTTTAAATTTGCGCATGTTTTTTTACATTTAAGTATGTTTCTTTTAAGTATTTTGTAATTTGTATTAGTTTTTAATGAATGAAATATTAGTGAAGGGTTTATTTAATGATTGAAATATTAGTTAAGGGGTTAATTTGTAAATTGTATGATTTTTAAAATGGGTGGGTCCCAAAAGGTGGTGTTATTTGGTGTTATGATTACTGGGTGTTTTTTGATGTTATGTTATTTGATGTTGAAATGATGTGCCGCCCGCTGACGTGACAAAAAAAAAGTGGTGTTAACATGTTACTACTCCACGTGCTCTAACACTACTTCACCACCACCAACTACTTCTGTTATGATTCAATGATTCTATATACCCATTATTTCTTATTTTTTATTCGTTTTCTTATCTCTACTGAACACAATAATACGTAATTGAATTTGCCAATTCAATGCACTGCACAACTTTATTTTGATGGAACATGCTAGCAGGAAATAAATAATTGATGAATTATTTGTGTTAAATCATCAAAGACAGAAGAATTTGGGACCATGTGACACTGTTGTTATCCTATTTTCATAATTACTTGCACCAACGAAAGAAAGATAATCTTTTCAGGTTTCGTTCGCGTACGTGACGTTCACATGTTACATGTTTATCAGGTCGATGATCCGTTGTATTTTATTTAGCTATGAGAAAAAGATGTAGCCTTTTCAAAGTTATTACCTTCGACCCTACAACATTTGATCCATAATGACGTATCTTCGATTAATTCAAAAGTGATTAACAAACTCGTTTATACTAACTAGGTTAAATTGGTGGTGGTGGTGGTAGAGGGCGGTGGTGGTGGTAGAGATTGTTTAAAATTAAATATAAATTCAATAGAAAATTCAATGGGGAAGATAATAAATAGTGTTGAGTAAGTTAAGTTTTCATTTGTAAATTTAGCCATTGAAATAAAGTCGTGTATTGGAACAGTGAAATGACGATAATAACTTCAGTGACGTGTCACTTAACGAGGAAAATAACGAAAGTTAGCTCTCGGTGGCTGTTTTGCAAAAAAATAAAATATTAATGTCGTTTTTGCATAACTTTTTGTCTCGATGTATTTTTTGCGCATTTAAACAACTTTAGGGACTAAATTTGCAATTTACCCTTTATAAAAGCTAGTCAACTAATAGATAATAGTAATTACTAAAGTTAGTCTTGTGGAAATGATTAAAAAAGTGACATTTCTTTGGTTAAAGAAAACCTACTTGCCTGATAAGATTTGAAATAAAAAGGTTAATATAACGATGACTATTTAGCGTAATATGAGACTGCAAACACCCCAAATCAAGTGGTCGTAAGTTTAAGTCCTTAACACAAACAAACAGGCGTGAGATGTTTATAGCGTAGTGTTGTTTAGTCTGTCTTTAAAAAATGATGTACAAGACAATATTTGACATCAATTTCTAGCTTTTAAAGAGAGGGAAATTACCATATCGTTCATTATGATATTTTACATCAATTTCTGTGGGCATGTTACATGGCAAGAGTTTTAGAAGCATGGATAGTCTATGTAATAAATAGACGAGTAAAATAGCCCGCGTGATGCTGCGGTGCAGCCGTTTTATTGCTATGTTTTTATTTAGTTAAAAGTTTTTAAGTTTGTTATGTATGTTTTTTTAGAGTATTGTCCATAGAATTGATGTCATGAATATTATTTGCCAAATATCCTGTAAAGGGCAACAACGTATCTTGAAAAGTTTGCTCGTGTAAGTGAATCTCAAATTCTGTAACCGCTAAACACTTACACCTTCCACCTTCCATTTAAAAGTTAAATGGCGAATTGCAAATTCTGAAACAGATTATTTAGAAAGACATTACCATAAGTTGATCTATTATAAACATTAGTAATTTCTAGACATTTAAAAGTATTGAAGCTAAACCTAACAAATGTAACACATAACATAGAATATAGACACTTATAACCCCAACTTGTTTAAAAATATTGAAAGAAAAATCTGTTATAGTTCTTATTCTCCTAAATTTTTCTTGTGCATTTAAATCCATTTTCAAACATTGACATCATCAATGACAACAAAAACTATGATAAATATAATATTGTGCGATTCTAAGGAGCATCAGTACCAAGCACATCATCAAAGGAGCATCAACACACAATTTGATTTGCTTCCTATAAGGAGTTCAAAGCACTCGTTAGTTTTTCCCTTATTATGCTTGGTGCAAAAATGTGGGTTAAGAAGTTCGATTCAAGTACCTTGCCATATCGTCTCCCTGACTATGAAACCCGGTAATATGTACTGCAGTCGCCATCCCAATCCCACTTGGAAATATCAATTTGTAGTCAACAATCAAAACCTGTGAAAGACCAAATGCGAAAAAGCATTTAGTTAAAGTTTTCCATTAATTGTTTTAATTAGCTTACAATTTCTATTCTTCTTCTTTCTGAATATATCTGGTCCAATTCGACGATAATAATAAGAAAACGGACAGGCAAAGAAAGCAAGAATTAAAGTTGGTTCACCTTTCTGAGTGGAATCAATACGAAAAGACCGATAAAGCAGACCAAGAAAGAGTAACCCATCATCCAACCAACACCAGGTTCTTTATAAGTCCCAGGAGAACTTACTCCACCTGCTAGCTCCCAGGTTTTGTTGTTTAATCCCAGTAAATACGACCCATATCCACCTATATAATTGTCACCAAAAACCCGTAATTAGTATTATAAAAAACTTAAGAAATTCATATAAAACAGATACTCAAACTTTAAGAAGGTCTTAAACCTCCAATGGCAATGCTGTAACAGGCAACCGAACGTGTCTGAATCATGGTATTCTCGTGCCTAGTAAATGGAACAGAGGAAATCCCGGACTTTTGTAGCATCTTTGTCCAACTTCTCATGAACACAAAAGCAAGAAGTGCAGCTGAGACGTTCATATTACGCGTCATCCCAGTTGTAAGATTCAGTTTCATTGCTATAATACTATAAATGCTCCCTATAATAATAGTTGCCACAATTCCACGAAGCGTTATGTGCTTTGTCCATGGCTGCATCCTCTTTAAACCATCTACAAATTTCGAAGTGTCAAAGACCACAGCGACACTCGTTTGATTTAGCTAAACACCATTGTTGCCATTTTTAAGTGGCATATGGGTCAGTCCGTTAGTAAGATTTTGAGCTTGTGGGCCAGCAGGCTGCTGCTGTGTTATACAATGAATCCAAGAATAATTTCCCTCGCCCCTTTGATCTTTACCACCTAAGTCAAACAACATACACAAAAAGCGATACAGTTTTACATAACATCAAAGTTATTAATACAAAAAAACAAACAATAACATTGCGAAAAAAGTGATGCTTACTTCACGATCAGGGAAGGCTTTAGTCACGACCCGCACCGCTTCCTCATCTCATTTCGGCTCTCCAAACTGAGGTGCGATAATCCCTCCATTAACAATATAAAAATTAACATAAGAAGCTGCAAGACTTGTACCAGGAAGCTTTGGTTTAGCCTCACCGACCTGTGGTCAAATATTTTGTCAAAACTAACTCTGGTCAAATAATCTATCATCCTTAAAACACTATGAATTAAATCCTAAAAAGTTTAACTCTATAGATAAGGTATAACAAAGTTGAAAATATTTCTCAAGACATTTATAAATGAAAAACACACTACTTTCAATTTAATAATCAAATGATAGAATCATCTCCGAATTAGAATATTGCAGAGCTCCTCTAAGCTGATTCAACAGCCATTATGAAGTCCTTTAGCCAAGAAAATATTAACAGTCCTGATGAACATAATTGTTTAATAATTGAGTATAGCTTATCAATATGTAACAATCTTAATTTGTACTAAACAAACACGATTAACACGAAAAAAGTTACATAATTTCACATGAAGCTAAACTAAAGTACTAAACCCTCACCTTCTTAGCAGCCTCTGAAGCTTCAAAAGTCTTTTGACTGTGAATCAATTGAAAGATTCTTTAGCAAATCAGCAACTTCTGTATACCAGTGAATTAAGGACATCCAACTTGTTGAAACTCTGTTTTACAGCATAAACCATGTAAAACATATTCAGTTGATTAATTACCCAAATCAAGATCTAATTCAACTAACCATTGACCTAATTTCATCTACCTTTAATTATCACATAAATCGATAACTTGAAGATTAATATACCTGTCATGTAGGAAGGAGAAAGTGACAACGGTGTATTGATATGACACCATAGGTATTAAGGCAAAGAAGTGTGAATCATGATAGACCTCCACCACAGATTTCGCAATAACTTGACAAACTCGTTTCTGGGAGACAAATTTCGTGACCAACTCATCTGATTCATAGGTATCCGATCCGTAGCTGTTTGTCCATAAATAAAATCAGAAAACCAATTTAAAAACAAAAGAGAATGAACATCAAAATTAGGTTTTAGGTATTAATTGACAAAGGCATAAAAACAAACACTTGGTACGCATAAATACTAAGCATCATAATTAACAACTTAATTACTGATATAAAATAAGAAAATTTAAAACCCACTTCACAAATGACAGTTCACAAAAGACACAAAAGCCTCCTAAATTCTAGTGTATAAGAACGAATTAAAATGAAGATAACATTTAAAAAAAAAAGGAAAGAAAAAATTCAATAGAATTAAAATAAAGAAAAGATCATACCTTTGATATAAGGCAACACCACCGGAAAAAGATTATTCCGGTTATGGGTGAAATGGGACATTTGGGTTTTGATGGATCGGATTAAATTGATGGTTTTTTTAATAGAAAGTGAGATGAGTGGTTGGAATGAGGCGAAAGGAAGATGCACTTGCTGAGATCTTTTGACATCGCCGTCGTTCACATGGTGGTGAACGAACCTTCAAGATCTGAAAGAATTTTATTTTTTTTGGTTTTTTGGAAGTTTCAACATTTGGTATAAGATGGATTGGGTTTTTGAATAAAGGTTATAGAAATTTCTAGCAAGGCGGTGGTTAATTATTTTAAGCCGGTAGAAGAAGTGGAGAGGGGAAGGATCTGGAAGTTGAATAAGAAGGTGTAATTAACTGACAATTAAAGTGAACAGGAAAACTTCACCTGTTTTCCAACAAATACCAACTGTCCACATAAGGTCAATGTACTGTTTATGTATTCTTTAAATATTTATGGGCCAATAGAGTGTTAGATTAGGATTTTTAAGTGTAGTAATAAGTGTCATATCATAAACCATCCGTAGTATATATATTAAATAGAAGAGCCTTAAAACGAAAACATTTTCTTGAATATACTCTTTTTAGACATTTTTTTTACTCAACTATAATCAGTAGTTCACAAATTTCCCGACAAACACCCAATATAAAATCTTACTTTTATCGCTCGAGAGTATAAATTTTGATTTCTTGCTTTTTATTTTTCTTTTCCAAATGGTCTTGAAGTGTTTTTCATATTTACTTTTGTGGGCTGGTTGTGGGCTTTAAAAGATACTAAATCTGGGCTGCCTGTAAGATGAAGGTCTGGGCTTCATCGTTGTAAAAGATACTAAGCCCATTCTCATTACTATTCATCTTAGTCTGTGCACTTCAGTACTTCTTAGCATGTTTGTAACTTTGGGTATTATAAATAGACTAGGCAATCTAGACCAACGGGTCTGGATGAGTTTACAGGGAAAAGTGGTAATTTAATTTGTATGTTGATGCTAGTCTAACATACTCTTTGAACCCATCAGAGGGCCGTCTTGTGGTTTTCGGTGACCCTAGGCAATAATAACAAAGATGCCATATCCACTTGTAAACTAAAGAGAACTTACATATAAACGTGAATTATATGACTCATATATGTTTAATGTTATACGTATTTATATGCTAAACCAATAAAATGTGGTCCTTTTTTAATGGAGGTCCTGTGCGACGGCACCTATTGCACACCCCTCCGAGACCCCTCTGGAACCCAACTTACTTCTTCAACAACTTTGTAAGCGACCCTTTCTGTTCGGTAAAAAATATGACCAATATAAAACCAACTAAAATCGTTTGGATCTAGATTGCCAGGTCTAATTTTAAAGTCTTATATATGGTTTTTTTTCTTTCCTAGGTTGGTTCCCATACACAAATGTTTTTATCTATTCTAGTTAGTAGTTACGCGAATTGATTGGTACTTAATGATCCAATTAAGCAATCCACATTTGCATAATGCGCATCATTTATGTTGGTGATATTATCGTGGATATCAAATAATTTTCGATTAATTCGCTCTTTGTATCAAAAATCGACTTATAGATATCTTAAATGATGCTTAAGATATTTTTTTGTATTCGACTACTTGAACATAACTGTCATTTAGTTTGTCCTTCTAATCAACAAAGACACTAGAAATAGTGAAACTGCTATATCAACGTCGCCACATTGTAGTAAAATGTTGAGTTGGCATTAATGACATTGTTCGCAGTAATTAATTAATGACCTGGAATGACCAATGGAGCATTAATCCAATGGTTGGAGCACTTGTGCTTGAGTCAAATGACCCAGGTTCAAGTCCCATCCTTGGCATTTGCTTCATATAGGTACCCGCCTCCGCAAAACCTATGGGCACACTGGAGAGACTTTGTGGAATAAGAGCTCAAGGGGTTCGAGTCTTGGCTCGTGCTCACTCCAGTTGGTGCCCGACTAGGCCAGGAGAGTTGCCGGAACTATTCCTTGTGGGGTGGACAATGGCTGGTGCCAAAAGACACCCGGGATCAGGGTGTTCCCGCCAATCTACACTTTTTTGTGGAATGACCTGTTGAATGTTGTGGAGAATGACACGTGCACGACGCATGTCTATCGAGTAAGGTCATAATCTTTATAAACTAGAAGATGACGAGGCTTGTGGAATAAGCAACGAAAAATATGACAACAATGCTGTTAAGATTTGCCTCACGACATGTGTATTAGTGTATGTAGCGCGGCTCGCTAACTTTTCCTAGTTTATGATTTCTTGTCAGCTAAGTCATCTATGTCTATATTCTATAAATAGTGTAGCTCGGTTATGTATCCTCTATAATTTTACTTTGAGCCAAATCTGATAAAGAGAAGAGATCCCTTTCTTGCCCGTACGTAGATGTACCCCGATCACTAGGGTCAACTGAACCACATAAAATTTATATATGTTCTTGTGTTGCTTAATTAGTTAGGTGCCAAAGATGCCCTCACTCATTACCAACCGAGCTACGCGCTATTGGCTATTGTGTTGATTAGTCGCTTGCTTCTTGTTTCCATATTCTCTATTGTTCGGGAATCGCTTTTGTAGATCCTAAAAAGACAAAAATTAAATGCTATATGCGTATATAGACACAAAGTAGATGCTACAAACAATGTTTTATAAGTTTAGGGTCCTAGTGTGCCAAGAATAAAGTTAATAACCGAATAGCGGTTATGGACGGTTATAGGAAGTTATAGACGGTTACGTCTATTAGTGAAAAGTCGTGACTCTTGGTGAAGAGACACAATGGTTCGGTTTATGTCTATAAATAGGAATAGATTTCTTTCAGTTTATCATCCATCTTTGTAACAAAACATACAGTGATTGTATATATTTATTCGTGATTAATAAAGAGTGATTCTTTATACAAATTGTGGTTTCTAGTTTGATTACATTCCTGGGCAACAGTGGTATCAGAGCAGGTTGAAGAAAGAAGTTTGAAAGGGCTGTTTGTTAGTGATTAACAACAACCAGAAATTGTTACAGATTGGATCGAAGAAGATCAAAAATTGAGTGATTCGTTTACGAAGTTGAAGAAGAAAGAGGATGTACCTTTTGTGTGTCAGAGAAGAAGTCGTTGTTTGTGTGCACTAACCGAAGAAGAAGACCAAATATGTCGGATTCAAGCGGTAACAACAACAACAATGCACTTGGGGGATCATGTAGCAGTACAAGTGTTGAGAAAGAAACCAATTGCAAGAGAGACTTTGATGCTGAAAGTGGCACATATGGAGAAGACGACTTGGTAATCATAACAAGTGACTGGGAAGAAGAATGCAGTAGCAATGTAGTATCAAAAGTAATTGGAAGGATTGGGTCTATAGAAGAGATGATGTGGTTCCTAGACATCATGAATGAAAAGCTGGTTATTGCACACAAGAAGGAGACAAGCAAGACATTTAATCAAATGATTAAATGGTACCATAATGAGCATTTTAAATATGATAAAGAAATGCCACCAAAGATCAATGGAAGTGAGGTAGATTTACTTGATCTTTATATGTTTGTAAAAGAGAATGGAGGAAAGGCAAAAGTAAGCAAAGCCAATAAATGGAAGGCAATTGCTATAAATCTGGGATTCCATAGCAGCCTTGAAGTGAACCTACAAATGGTTTATGTTAGTTACTTGGATCTGGTTGTGATGCACCACGAAGCCTATAAGAAGTTTGATGCATTTGACGAAGAAGAGATAGAACCATGATCGTGTGACGCGATCAAGACAAAGACCGTGTGATGCGGACAAGTAACCTGTGAAGGGTGCAATGAGAAGATTCAGTGAATGGGTCAAGATCAAGATAAAGACCGTGTGATGCGGGAAATAACTTGTGAAAGGTCTAGCTAATTCACTGATTTGAATTACAAGAAACACGTGTGATGCGGTTTCAATCCGTGAATTCTGTGAAGGAATTAAAGGTTGTGTGAAATAACCAAGTTTGCCATGAAGGATGGTTCGTGAAGAACAAGAATCAGTGACTGATCAAAATGCAGATGGTGTGATGCCAAGTTGTATGAAACAAGCAAGTTTGTGTGAAGCAAATTCGTGAGAAGCAAGTTTGTGTCAAGCAAAGTTCGTGAGGAACAAGAAGATGGTACGAAGTCATTAAAGATTTATTTGAAGACCAAGGCTACAACATGTTCAAAATAAAGATGATCGAGTTGAAGACATTAAAGACATGGATTAATAAATTAAGGGGGAGTATTGAATGTTAATTCATTAATCCATGTTTAGGGGTCGTTATGTAATTAGTTATTTGTGTATTTAGAGTCGAATATATAAAGTTTATAAGTTTAGGGTCCTAGTGTGCCAAGAATAAAGTTAATAACCGAATAGCGGTTATGGACGGTTATAGGAAGTTATAGACGGTTACGTCTATTAGTGAAAAGTCGTGACTCTTGGTGAAGAGACACAATGGTTCGGTTTATGTCTATAAATAGGAATAGATTTCTTTCAGTTTATCATCCATCTTTGTAACAAAACATATAGTGATTGTATATATTTATTCGTGATTAATAAAGAGTGATTCTTTATACAAATTGTGGTTTCTAGTTTGATTACATTCCTGGGCAACAGTGGTATCAGAGCAGGTTGAAGAAAGAAGTTTGAAAGGGCTGTTTGTTAGTGATTAACAACAACCAGAAATTGTTACAGATTGGATCAAAGAAGATCAAAAATCGAGTGATTCGATTACGAAGTCGAAGAAGAAAGAGGACGTACCTTTTGTGAGTCAGAGAAGAAGTCGTTGTTTGTGTGCACTAACCGAAGAAGAAGACCAAATATGTCGCATTCCATCGGTAACAACAACAATAATGCACTTGGGGGATCATGTAGCAGTACAAGTGTTGAGAAAGAAACCAATTGCAAGAGAGACTCTGATGTTGAAAGTGGCACATATGGAGAAGACGACTTGGTAATCATAACAAGTGACTGGGAAGAAGAATGCAGTAGCAATGTAGTATCAAAAGTAATTGGAAGGATTGGGTCTATAGAAGAGATGATGTGGTTCCTAGACATCATGGATGAAAAGCTGGTTATTGCACACAAGAAGGAGACAAGCAAGACATTTAATCAAATGATTAAATGGTACCATAATGAGCGTTTTAAATATGATAAAGAAATGCCACCAAAGATCAATGGAAGTGAGGTAGATTTACCCGATCTTTACATGTCTGTAAAAGAGAATGGAGGAAAGGCAGCAGCAAGCAAAGCCAATAAATGGAAGGCAATTGCTATAAATCTGGGATTCCATAGCAGCCTTGAAGTGAACCTACGAATGGTTTATGTTAGTTACTTGGATCTGGTTGTGATGCACCACGAAGCCTATAAGAAGTTTGATGCATTTGACGAAGAAGAGATAGAACCATGATCGTGTGACGCGATCAAGACAAAGACCGTGTGATGCGGACAAGTAACCTGTGAAGGGTGCAATGAGAAGATTCAGTGAATGGGTCAAGATCAAGATAAAGACCGTGTGATGCGGGAAACAACCTGTGAAAGGTCTAGCTAATTCACTGATTTGAATTACAAGAAACACGTGTGATGCGGTTTCAATCCGTGAATTCTGTGAAGGAATTAAAGGTTGTGTGAAATAACCAAGTTTGCCATGAAGGATGGTTCGTGAAGAACAAGAATCAGTGACTGATCAAAATGCAGATGGTGTGATGCCAAGTTGTATGAAACAAGCAAGTTTGTGTGAAGCAAATTCGTGAGAAGCAAGTTTGTGCCAAGCAAAGTTCGTGAGGAACAAGAAGATGGTACGAAGTCATTAAAGATTTATTTGAAGACCAACACTCGCTACAACATGTTCAAAATAAAGATGATCGAGTTGAAGACATTAAAGACATGGATTAATAAATTAAGGGGGAGTATTGAATGTTAATTCATTAATCCATGTTTAGGGGTCGTTATGTAATTAGTTATTTGTGTATTTAGAGTCGAATATATAAAGTTTATAAGTTTAGGGTCCTAGTATGCCAAGAATAAAGTTAATAACTGAATAGCGGTTATGGACGGTTATAGGAAGTTATAGGCGGTTACGTCTATTAGTGAAAAGTCGTGACTCTTGGTGAAGAGACACAATGGTTCGGTTTATGTCTATAAATAGAAATAGATTTCTTTCAGTTTATCATCCATCTTTGTAACAAAACATACAGTGATTGTATATATTTATTCGTGATTAATAAAGAGTGATTCTTTATACAAATTGTGGTTTCTAGTTTGATTACATTTATGCGTATATAGACACAAATTAGATGCTACAAACAATGTTTTGTAAGACTTCAATTCATAGAATCGTTGTCTGATCTCTCAGCTCTAGCATATGGAACATTTTAGATTCTGTTCCGATTCTACTGTACAATAGTTTTTTTGTTTTTGTTTTTAAATTGCAACTCATTAACATATTCAGTTTGGTAAATCTAGCTTATTCAACAGCAAAGTAGATTTTAGAAACACTACCTTTTTTTTTTAACAGCAAAGTTGATTAAGCACCCTAGCAAGAAGCTACAACTTACAAGGGTTATCGAACTACTCAATCCAATTAAACGAGATTTTCTTATTTGTGTTATTACTAATACAATTGAATGAAAAGAGTTTGGCATTATCGAAGAGAAGCTCAATCTCATTGAAGCACAATCTGATATAACTTTTGATCTATAAGAACTAACTACTAAACAACTGCATTATTTAGAAATTTGTAACATATACGCTAGCGAAAACCGAATTATGGTTTCATCATAAGAAATAACATGTTACATTAACATTTGTCTTTTTGTTCTTGGTCACGGAGAATGTCATTCCTAGCTAGCTAAGATTGTCGATATAATGGACCGGTACTTGCATAATAAATACATATTTCGTGTCCGATTTTAGTATTATTTCAATTAAATGATGATGTTTTTGGTTTGAATTGATTTCGACTCGTATATGTATATATTGCATTTCTTGTCAAAAATGGGATGGTGGTAATGTGGTAATGACGGTGATTGTGATGGTGATGGACTCTCATCAGTTTCTGAACTCTAGATTTTGTGTTCCTACATTCATACACAACACAATGGTGTCACAAAATTTTATTATGTGGAAGATAGTGCAAATAGTAAGATGATAATGAAGAAAAACTATGCAAAATAAAGTAAATCAAGTGGTGGAGATCAACCCATTTATCACCTCATATTACTCATCTTCTTTATTTGTCTTCATCCATTTTCTTGATTTATTTTTAATTTTATTGTTTTTATTACACACTCTCGTATACTGTATATGGTTTCTATCACTTTATCTACAAGATGTCATTGTCTTCTATTTACCAATAATTTTATAATTTTTTTTTCCTGCTTATCTATACTTCTTTTCTCACTTGGCCAAAAACACTCAAGTCCACCAAAGGTTTGTTTTCTTGATCCTATCATTTATAGTGTTTTTATCATAAAGTTGCATACTTTCTGTTTTAGCTCCATTAGTTTATTATTGGGTATGCTGATTTTTAAGTAAAGTTGGTATTTGGAAGTGGCTTTTGTTCGGTTTCTATATTATATAGCGTGTTACTACTTACTGTTTGTTTAGTGTGTCACAGCGTGTTATTCATAGCGTGTTACTACTTACTGTTTCTATATTATATAGCGTGTTACTACTTACAGTTCTACGACTTCTGATTATTAATATTAGAATAGTTAGAGATAGAAACTTAGAAAACTAATGTGGGCTATGAATAAGAAAATATGATTTATGAATCTTTTGTGCTATATCAAGATTCCCCACTCGGGTAGAGAAGAAAAATGGAGGTCACCAATGTCACCGAGTATCAAGCTATTGCGAAACAAAGGTTGCCAAAGATGGCCTATGACTACTATGCTTCGGGTGCTGAGGATGAGTGGACTCTAGAAGAGAACCGAAACGCTTTTGCAAGAATCTTGTAAGCGTCGTTTATTTTCAAAAACTAAAAACATCATTTTGAGATTTTTATGACCTTGTGCTTATAATACTGTCGTGCCTCCTAAAAGTGTGTGTTTTGGGGATGAAACAGATTTAGGCCTCGTATTCTTATCGATGTGAGCAAAATTGACATGACCACTACAATTTTGGGATTCAAGATATCGATGCCAATTATGATTGCCCCAACAGCCTTCCAGAAGATGGCTCACCCTGATGGTAGAATCATATATCCAGGAAGAACATACTGTATAATTTACATGGCTTATTGTCCCTAGTTTAATATCGTTTCTTAATTCTCAATGAAGGTGAGTATGCAACAGCAAGAGCTGCATCTTCGGCTAATACTATTATGGTTCGTATTTCTGCAATACAATAGTTTAGTGCTTAAAGATTAATAAGAGGACCTTATGGTGTGCTAATAGTTAGATTTATTCACTTTGTAGACTTTGTCATCATGGGCAACGTCTAGTGTCGAGGAGGTGGCTTCCACAGGACCCGGAATCCGTTTCTTCCAGCTTTATGTGAGTGATATTACTGTTTCTCCTTTTCCTGCTTCTGTCACAACTCATTTGCTCATACACTCATATGGATAGTTGAGTTACAAAGAGTTTGAGTTTATATTGCTCCAGGTTCACCTAATAACTTCTAAAATGGTTTTTTAATGTTAGAAACTAAAACTTCTATCATTTTTTTTAGAAATGCCAGCATTTATTAGCACAAAGGCAAAACAAACAAAGCCCAACTACAGTCTAGCTAAGGGCTGTAAGGTACAACACCAAACAAGAAATTGGGATATACAGGAAGCAATGATAGACAGCTAAGGCATGACAGACAGAGGCCTACAGCATAAAACGTCTACATTATTTTGAGTCGATTCAAATATTGTTGGCCAAAATACTACTTTGGGCATGAGCTGTTATATTTGGTCGTTTACTATGTAAACTAAGAGTTTTGGTTGTTATATTAGGTGTACAAGGACAGGAACGTGGTCGCTCAGCTTGTGAGAAGAGCCGAAAGAGCTGGTTTCAAGGCTATAGCTCTAACGGTCGATACACCAAGACTTGGACGTAGGGAAGCTGACATCAAAAATAGGTTCACTTTACCCCCATTTTTGACTTTGAAGAACTTTGAGGGTTTGAACCTCGGCAAGATGGATGAAGTAAGTTCAAATTACAACTTTAGAAGAAAGACAAATGTCATTTTATTATTTTGTGGATCTTAGTTATATAATATGATCAAATGTCCCATTTGTTATGAGGACAAATATATGCAACAAAATTCGCTATAGATATTGAGTTTTCAAATGCAGGCTAATGACTCTGGGTTAGCTTCGTATGTTGCTGGTCAGATTGACCGCACTCTCAGCTGGAAGGTATGTTTCATTGGATTTTTGAAACTTATTTTGATGAGATAGATACACCCTATTTTCCCAGAATTTTTCTTGCAAATATTATAAGTTTGTATGTATCAAACCAATTGATAGCTTTGTTTCCCCGAGAAATTTTGTGACTAAAATATGCGACCCTTCCATGTTCCAACAAAATAATTTTTTTCTTTGCTTTGATGCTTGTAGGATGTGAAGTGGCTCCAAACAATCACCACAATGCCGATCCTAGTGAAGGGTGTGATCACCGCCGAGGACAGTAAGAATAATTAAAACCACTTGAAATATGTCTCTTTGATTCAGTTATTTGTTAATCCAATAATACGTAACAATGTTATCCCACTTGTTAACCATGCAGCAAGGTTGGCTATTCAAGCTGGAGCAGCAGGTATTATTGTCTCCAACCATGGAGCACGTCAACTCGATTACGTCCCTGCTACAATCATGGCTTTAGAAGAGGTTGTCAAAGCTGCACAAGGCCGTGTACCAGTGTTTCTTGATGGTGGGGTCCGTCGTGGAACCGATGTTTTCAAGGCACTAGCTCTTGGAGCTTCTGGCATATTTGTAAGTAAACATATTACACATCAATTACTTACTCCTTTCGTCACAAAGTTATTCACAAACAAAAATCATACATAATGTACTTATTTGTAGAATTAAAAAAAAAAAAAAATGTTGCTGGACCAGCCCGTAACATTTGGACATGAAACTCAACAACCAATTTTAAATCTTAAAACCATGTCTAGAAATGTACGATTTCAGACAGATAATCTTACGGTCTTTTCTATTTTCGACATGGTCAGATTGGGCGACCTGTTGTGTTCGCATTGGCTGCTGAAGGAGAAGCTGGAGTGAAAAAAGTACTTCAAATGTTACGTGACGAATTTGAGCTAACAATGGCACTTAGTGGCTGTACCTCACTTAAAGAGATTACTCGTGACCACATTGTGACCGAATGGGATGCACCCCGTGCTCGTCCTGCACCACGGTTATAAATGAAAACATGAAATTGACGTGGGCTACTCAACTTCTAATTAATGGCAAATTGATAAGGTAAAGTTTGTGTTATGGTTCCAAAACTCGTATTGTTTTGTTATATAATGTTTGCTTTCGAATGATAAGTTGTATGGATGTATAATCCTCAAATGTCCATTGCTTTGCTTACCTGATGAAATAAATAACTACATATATTAAATATATACAAAATTTTAATATAAATCAAAACTAATCTAAATCTTTGAGTACACTTTGGACAAATTTTTAGTTTAGTTAGTTTGTTAATATATTAAATTTGGTCTACAATGTTTGCAACATTATATATAGGCTACATTACGAAGTTTTACTGGTTTATGCAATCAATCTATGGGTTAAATATGTGTTAGCAAATTGATCATAACGAGGTTGAAATTTCAAACCATTCAAACTGTTAAGTTTGAAAATCGCAATGTAAGATAGAACCGATCGCTGAGTTACACTCAGAATTCATGAAAAGATAAGCGTTCACAATCCAACTCCCTGCCCCACAATCCATCGTTTCGAGCTATCGAGCTATTGTTTCAACTATTTCTTGTAGTGTAATAGATTGTTGGTAATCTTGTTTTGCTTTTGTTTCTGTTACAAAACAGTGAAACCGAGGACATCAATCCATCATTCGGTCTCTTACTATTTTCTAAATTCAACCTTGTCTCTTTCTTGCTTATCAAAGGAAAGAAAAACGTTGTCTTATTCTTTTTTAAGGTGTTAAGATGTGACTAGGGTTCACACGGTATATTTGGCACACGAGATTATGGAGAGATTATACTTATTTTTTCAAAAAATAAGCTACTTAAAAAATAATCTTTGTTTGGAAACAAAACTTATAAGAGATTATAAAAAAAATATTTTTCCATAATCTATGAAAATCAAAGGTTACTTCATGTAGCTTATAAAAATAATCTCTTTTTATAATCTCCATCTCTAGCACCATCTCCAGCTCAGCAGCAGTTACTAGATAATCTCTAGCACCATCTCTAGCACCATCTCCAGCTCAAGCAGCAATTACTTTTGCCAAACATACCCTAAATAATGCGTAATTATAATAAACACAACACACAATCAAAAGAGCACCAAATATAGCGTGGATCAGAGTTAAACAGGAGTGCTTGAATTCAAGATGTGAGCAAAAATCTGAAAAAAAAAAAAAAAAAAAAAACCTTAACCGATATAACTGGATGAAGCTATAAACCAATGGTTCGGTTTTTTCCAAAACCGAACCGTAATAACCGAACTGAACAATCTTTATTTTATGTTTGTTAGTTTTATGGACATAATTTAGTAGTTGTATGTTAGGATCAGACTCGAGACCACGTGATTGCACACTTTACGTATGAAGAATTAACGAATAATAATTAATATCAGGGTTGCAAAACAAGGCATAAAAGGCCGATTAAGTTCTACAAGGCCACCAACCTTTCCGATTAGTGTAAATCGGTCAAACAACTCGGTCAACCATGGTCAACGACAGTTAATGACGGTCAACGGTGGTCAAGCTTGACCGAAACCTTCAAACCTTGTTGGAAATACCCAAAACTCGCCGTAAAATTGTTTAATAAGTTATACTTGTTGTTTATATCTATTCCAAGATGTTTTTTTTTAAAGAAAAATCTTGCCAGTAATACCTAAAATTTGCCGGAAATACCTAAAACTTGCCGGAAATAAAGAAAACTTGTCGAAAATGCCAATCTGATTAATCCCGCCTAGACCGATTACAAGCTACAGGGGGGTCGATCGCCCGACTACCGATTCACGATTTTTGCAACCTTGATTAATATATAAAACGTTATATATTTAATTATTAAAACACAAATAACGACTAACGGACATTAAGTAATTAACATAATTGATTAACGACTGTTAACTAATAAAAGGAAAGTTTATAGATGGAATTAAAAGGTCAAGAAGGTTCCGGATCCCCTATCGGGGTGTATGGCCGATCGGTGGGGATTAGGGTTTCCTAATCCCACACCAACTTGTGTTCCAAGTTTTCCAAACCTATAAATAGAGGGCCTAGGGTCATTGTTTTTGTATCTCTTGTGCACACACAATACCCAAAGTTTCTCTCTTGTTTTCTTTTGTTATAGCCGATCGTACAAACCCCCCTCCTAAGGGATTCGATCAACTTTGTTTTCAAAACAAAGTGTTTGGTTTTAATCTGTGTTCTTTTACTAGCATAACGTTAATTCAGTATTATTACGTGTGTACAAGAACGTGGTACTAACACACTATTGTTAGTATCTTGGATTGAATTACAAAACGGTAAGGGGTAATTCTTATAATCCATATTCACCCTAATTAAGGTTCTTGATCGTTGATTATTGAAGAATTGATTCTTGTCTTGCTAGAATCAAAAGATACGCATACGTTTTAAATTCGGTTAACTAATTACATGTTATTGTTCCTACGCTTTCGCATGTGCTCTTTGATGTTTATGTGTTTTAATATGATATGTCGTGATATTAAATTCCAACAGTGGTATCAGAGCCGTTATAACGTGTAATTAATTATCGAAACACATAAAAAACGAATCTTGATTTTACATGTTTGGTCGATTTAGGGTTTATAAAAAAATCGAAACCCTAATTTTTTTAGGGGCCGATTGCCCTATAATTATTTAGGGTTTGGTTTTGTAATTTAATTTGATTAGAAACCATAGGATTAACATGTTTATGTGTTATGTATGCGATCTTGTGTGACAACTTGTTATGAAATCAATGATGGAACATGCATGTTTTGTCATGGAATTAATTTTCTTTGAATTAATTGTTAAGTTTTCACATGTTTTTTTATTGATAATTCTTGAATTGGGGAAGACCTCAATATAATTAATGAATCAATTATGTGCTATGTGGTATATATTTAATTATGGTTCATGCAATGATATGTCGATGCATGTTGTTCACCTGCCTTTGTAAGTGGGAGCCTTAGTTAAATATATGCATAATAAACCTAGAATTGATTATTAATAGGTTTTTTCGAATAAAGTATGCATGTAGCTACATGTTTTCACATATTAATTGTTATGTTATGTGTGTTATTTAATTGTTTATTTTTTATTATTACTTATTTTGTTTATATTTGTTTGACATGTTTTAAACAAAAAGGTAATTTTAAATAGAAAAATAATACGGACTAAATAATGGTGTAATAAGATTTGGTTTTGAAAAGTTAAATTTTTATTAGTTTAATTGAGTGATGAGTTTTGTACCAATAGTAAGAACGGCTCACAAAATTGTGACAAACCATAAGAGGGGTATAAGTAGGAACGGGTTTTTAATAAGTTTTGCGCTGACCTTTGTTTCTACGCTCCTTTGTGTGTCAAATTATAGCTACCTAGTACGACTATTTTTTAGTACAAAATCATCTTAAGGGTGAATTATCTTTATTTCCATGCACCATTTTATAGTAATTATCTGAAACACTAAGTCTTTGGACGTATGCAAAAGTACGATATAATGGACGATAATTAAAAGTAAATTATTAATGTCAACCAATCCGTAACTCAACAATAAATCATAACCACTAATATTTCCGTAAATGATATCCCTCGATTCGCGTGCCCTCGAAACATTTAATAACCCTTGTTTATTCAAAATTTTTATTCATAATTTCTCGTTTTATGTCATAACTTTTCATTAAATATTAAATAACAAATTAAGTTTTGTTAATTAATATTTCACGTACTTAACCGTTATTATTTATATTCTCATTTCTAGTTTAGCATATATTTTCAAAGAAGTATTTTTCGAGTTATTATCCATTTCGAGTAACGAATCCTAGTTTATATTATCCTCGGGTCAACAAGTCAACCATATCATCTATAAGTTTCAAATAGTATTTCAACCTCACAATATTAATCCGAGTCCAAAAACCTCAATACTTAACGACCCAAATCCTACGGCTCGTTAACTAATATACCAAATCCAAATCCAATATCCAAGTTCCAAGTTTCACAACATAATAACAACAACAACACTATTATCATCATCACCATGCCGAGACTGTGAGGGTCTCGGCTTCGAACCATGGTACGCCAACAAGTAACCAAACGGACCCTTCAGTCTCGGTTATTAACCAAATGGACCAACAAGGTCTCGGCTACAACTCAGCCATACTCAAAACCCTTCAAAACCGAAATACATCTAATCCTAGAATCCTAGTTCCAAGTTCGACCACAAACCACCAAGGGTTTCAACCCATTCGAACCAACACTAAAACAAATAAAAAGTAATAAGCTAATCCAAACACACCATAAGCTCGACATAAGCTCAAATGAGCTTATCTCGGCTCGTACACACATCACGACTCACAGACCGAAACCAAAACACGACACAACCATAACCACGATACCAAACACGCTTATTACAAGTTTTTAGTTATCAAAACTAGTTATCCCATGTGTTCTACACCCAAACCCGATCGAAAAAGAATAAAAATAACTCGTTCGACACGAGTTCGACTCACACCAAGTCACATACGTGGGTGAAACGGTGTAACCTACCTTCTATCTTCTAGATCTACGTGATGGAGGTGGTTGTTGGTGACTGTGGTGGCGCGTAGATGGTAGTGGTGGTGTTTCTTGGCGCATACAGTGGTCACGGGTGAAGAGGGAGTCACAAGGAGTCGATTGGTGGTGGCGGTGTGATAAGAGAGGTGGCGGTGGTGTTGCTTGGTGGGGGCCGGAATCTTGGCCGGAAGATGGGAGAGAGGGGTGGGCGGCTAGGGTAGAAGAAATGGGTTATCTAACCCTGAAATGAGAATAAGTGGGTTTATATAACCCCTTGGGACTAGTGATGCAAACCCTATTGACCCACAAGGACCTAAATCGAATATTTTGTTAAAATTCCAATAAAAGTGTTCTTGGGCTCGTTTAGTGTACTAAAAGTGCTCGTATGACTTCCTAAGTTGCGTCAATATTTTTAAAATTGTTTTTTCGTTAAAACTGACTATAAATACGTCTAGGTTCGTGTTATCTAGTAAAAACCAATTGTTTCACGTGTTATTAGGTTTGGACTCGTGTCGACTCGCGTTGTGTTCTCTTTCACGTTTCACAAAAAAATCTCTCATTTTCAGTTCAAATGATGTCCAAAAAGCTCGAAAATATATAATAGGTAATAATAAATGAAATTTATTATTAAAATAAGTTTGGGAAATTCCTGTTTGTCACAAATACTTTCAAGTTTTATGAACAAGTGTTGCCCTAAAATGCCAGTTGCTACAGTACATCCCCGTTATCGGAATTTTGTCCTCAAAATTCAGATAGTGCCACTGCCAAAAAATGTGGGTACTTAACTCTCGCCTGGTCCTTACGTTCCCAAGTAACTCATGTCCACAGTTTAAGTTCTAATGACTTATAATTAGAATCTTGTCTCATCTAAATTGCTCACTTCTCTATCGAGGGTTCTGGTTGGCTCTTTCACAACATGAAATAGATCACCAAGCTGACATCTTATTTAATGATACATGGTTGGTCACCAGTTAGGTCTTACTTATGGTTCCTCACAGTTAATCACTAAAATTCATGGGTTGCTCGTAAATTCCATATGACCGATTTTTGTTAACGAAATTGCTAGTCTGCTGTAAATGATCTAGCCACCTATATTAGAATCAACGATCCTGCCTACTCTCACTGAAATAGGCTAGCGCATGTACGTAGAACCTAACGAAGGTCAAAGTTATGACAAGAGCACTAGAATTTGAATCAGGGATCCAATGTCGCGATCGTAACTTATGTGACAAAGGTAAATACTACTAAAAGTTGTAACCTATGTCGTCTTAGTCCAAATTCGTACTTCTAAATGAAATGTGACGAGCAATCGAAGGTAACTATCGGGTGACTAAATTCGATGGAATAAGCCTTTCCGTCTTGGATAAAAATCATCAAAACCATAAACTAAGTATCAACTTGATTTTAGCTTAATCTCGCAACTCATCAAACAAGAACTGCCACACGATTAGGCTACTAATCAAGTCATTAAGAAAGAGGAATTTAACATCTTCAATGATTTGGCTCAGTTAAGGACTTGCTCAAAACAACGAATAGGTACTTACGGCTAAAATTAGTGGGATTAGCGAAGAAAATCAAGGGTACCGTTAAGGAAATTTTTGTCACTCTGAGAATATTGGTAGAGGCGACAGGGAAAGAAACTTTGTTTATGAGACTACGTAGGTAGGCTTGAAGGAGGTTTCCCCAAACTTGAAGAGACAGGCTGAAGTAGCCATGGCGTATGTAAAGAATTATCGTCAAGTCACGACGCTTTGCAGAACGTCGAATATCCATGAGAAAAGGGGAATCAGTTGTTATCTAACCAGCCTTCATCAAGATTCAAAATGGTTGAAGAATTTGTAGTTCCAAAGGTTTCGTACAAGTAGTAACGATCTCTAACGTCGTAACAATGAAAACAAGTCAGTTGAAGTTTAGACCTACAGACGTGAAATGGTGTATGAGGATGGCACGTCATAGATTTGGCGCGAGCACTTGATACTAGTGTAGCCATCCAGGTCTCTTTACGTAAGGCTGCACCTACTTAGTTGAATTGTGAAGATCGCGGTCTCTGTGGACTCACAAGAGTCGATGTATTCGTCAAAGGGGCGAACTGTGATATGAGTCGCTATCGGCAAGATCAACATGATAAGAAAATTGGAGAATCTAAGGAAAGGATGAGCTTTTAAGATGATTGATGAAAAAGTAAGGGTAGCACCGGTGTTGTGTCTGGTATCTTCTTTGTCTATAACATACTTGCTTCCGTCCGATGCCTGGTGCCAAAAATGCTTTGCGATTTCTTCTTCATGTCATCGCATGAGTCGTGGATCGAAGGAATTAAATGGAACACTAGCTGAAAATTTTGTGGATGGAGAGGAATTTTATTGCTGAAGGAATCATTGATGGTATTCTCAGGGCATTAATGGGGAGAAAATCTGGTGAAATAAATTTACAGTGTAGTTAAGTGAATTTGCTATGGCTATTGGGAAGGAGTTGTTGACCAACAGTCGAGGGGGAGAAAATCATATGTGCTAGAAAATCGTCAAGGCTGTGTCTCCGAATGAAGGAACGTCCGATGTCCACGAAGCTTGACGAAGTAAAAATGAAGGCTTTCTAATGTGAAGAAAGTTGTTTCAAGGAAATTGAAGGAAATGGGGAGGAATATCCCACTCATGACAAGGAGTTGGCAGTCGTGGTTCCGAAGTAATATCATAAAAGGCAGTGTGTGTATGGTACGCAGTGTCTTATCCGCACAGATCACAAGAGTCTTATGTACATGTTTCGTAGGAGGTTATTATACTCAGGCAAAAGTGTGAACGGGTTTAGTGAAGAGTTTCATGTTGGTGTCCTTATCATGTAGGAAAGATTTGTTGACGTACTCATTCGAAAGGAAAGAGTAGAATCCAATAGAGTTCAATCAATGAGGACAGAGATCATTAATAGCCTCACAGCTGATAAAAGGCTTCTAAGGGAAAAACCCTTGGTGTGAAAACATCCTGGAAGAACGTGTCATCAGGTACGCATGAATAGTTGAAGACGATGGTCTATGAATCAAAAGGTCTATAGGCAGAACTTGGTGTCAATGATCTGGAATGCTCGAAGATCCTTATTAGGCGAAACTCTTATGTCTAAGTGCTCAATTCCTCTAGGCAGGACTAAGATATATAATGACTCAAAATTGTTGCCAAGTAAATACTACGTCGAGAGATCTTGTTACAAGTGAAAGGCAAAGGTCTTATGGTCCGGTGCAACTTCTTGATATCCAAAGGTAAGAGTGATGTCATGTCCCATTGTGACTAGGACTTCGAAAGGCCACGTTATTTCTTAAGTAATTGCACACTGACTGTTTAATCTAACTCGCTTCGATCATCACGAGAGTCTTATCTTCTGGGATGAGTAGGAAAGTTGCGCTTCGAAAGAATAGTGTCAAGGCACGGTACACTGCTACTGACAGTCTTGGTCAGAGGTGTTCGGTTTACTTCTAAGGTCGCATAGTTTTGTTGGCATTGTGATTGTTCTCGAGGTTTGTTCATGAATGGTGCGTGTTCCCTCTTGGAGGCATGGTTTTTGAAATCGTTATTAGCATTTATTTGAGTAAGACATTATAAACTTTTGACCATTAGTGTATTTTGGCGCAACTTTGTTTGAAATTTAACGATGGTTAAGTCATGTGAAAAGATATGTTTGCAACAATTATAATTTGAAAAATAACGATTTTTCATATATGGTTTAGATTTTTGATTTTCAAGAAAATTGACGTTTGGACAAACATTTGAAACGATTTTTATACTAAAACAATCCAACCGTTTGAAATCACAAATTTATTTCAAAACATTCTAAAAAGTTTCGACTATCAACCAAATTTTGTTTACAAGAAACATCATAACACTGTCCAATTAACAAAGATTACCAGTTCATCCTCCTTTATAACGTTCGCAAGAAACTCTTTCATTTGCACCAAAAATTTTGACAAACAGAATTCGAATTATCTAAATCAGTACCATCTCCGGAACGCGAACACTAAGACGAACATCGCTATCATGGTCAACACAAACAACTCAACTAACAAGATCACTACTTCTCATGAGTCTTATATATCTCACTTGTAGTCTCCAAGGTCCTAATCATACGACTAAACCATGAATGTGTCCAATTTGATTAGTGGGTTGCTTCCTAAGGCAACTAATGGTGTTAACCGACTCATCGGCTTATAATGTGGTGTGTCCAAGCTTGCTAATAAGAGGAGTAGTGTGGGAAGACAATGCATGTGACATAACGGCATAGGGCAATACCAGAGTAATCATGTTTCCAAAATAGCTTTCGAATAGTATCCCAAAATAGTGTTTCCAAAATAGTATGTCCCAAAACAGTTCTCAACATAGCATATCATATAACACATTTTCAAAATAGCGAAACCAATGTTGACCGTGCAAAGTAGTATTCAAAATTTTTTAGCGTATCCAAATAACGTATCCAAAATAGTCTACCCAAGGTAACGTTTTCAAAATAGCGTATCGCTATATATTTAGCAAAATATATAGTATGAGTTTTGTTTGCGTATAAGGATAACTTACTTCAAGCGCAGAAGTATGGGAATAGTACGGGAAATACTTTTAGCTCAACCAAATCAAACCATGTCATATCAACTCAACTCAAAACACATCATTACATATCGGATCACGTCACACAATATCAAATCAAATCAAAGCACTTAGGTACGCAATTGAAAGCTCATATATTATCCTAGAAGCTAAAAGCTTCAGCACACAGAAAGCAAAGCAGCATAACCACAAATCCACATAACACCTAAGGCAGATGCACACACATAAACCAATGCATTTTCAGGTGATCAGACTCCGACTCCAACCAAACACGATCCAAGGTAACTACCCCTATTATCCCATGATCGTTCCTGAATTAAGCATAGTTGATCAGGCTATGCGTAATTTAGGAAAAACGATGGAATGCTCGGGCTAATCGACTCGTACAATGTTTGGGGTTTTAATAAAAACTTTAGTCCGGTTATAGTTGAGGTTTTTATTTTTGAAAAACCGGTATTCTCTATAACCTTAGGCTTTGATACCATTCTGTCACACCCCGTCAAAGGCGGAAACACAGGATGTAACTGAGAAAGGCACATTGCATAACATCATAGATTCATACCTTACAATCATCATAGTAATAGTTTACAAAAACATTCTTCGACCAAATTTTAAAGGGAAACATGTCTCTTTTGAAATCTTTGTCCGCTTGACAACATAATAGAAGTATCAAATAGTCTGACTCCAATAAATGTGCCTTCAAATACTTTTGTAATGATCCACTGAAAATGGTACTAGAAAACGCCAACATAATGTTGGTGAGCTTGTAGGTTTGAAAGTTAAACCACGAAGTTGTGAATAATAGCGTAGGACAATAGTGCACATGAATACCAATTACAAGCACGTTATCCAAACAGTAATAGTGTTGCGCCAACTGAACCTATAGTGTTCATCATACTCATAACCAATATCACGTGGGGAGCTACCCCGATAGATCTATCAACATGTGGGCTCTCAACAGAGAGTTAACAGTTACACCAACTGAACCTATAACTTGTGGGCCCTCAGCAGAGAGTTAACAGTTGCGCAGTCATAAACTCACAAAACAAAACATGTCACAGCATATAATCGCATCATCACACGTATATGTCCAAAATCATGTAAAACAGTAGTTCACAACATGAAAACATTTGTAAAGCATTGAGTACCATTTTCACCCCAAGGTAAAACACGTTCAAAGTGGGGCTACGAGAACTCACCTTAGTCAAGCAATGCACAACACAAATCAAGTGTAGTATAGCACAACGACAACTAGAACGTCACGGCACAACAGCAACTAGTATCACAACGCGACGGACTCGGCACAACCTAATAATAATAAGCTTATCTTAACGTATATCCAAAAGTATAATGGTTCCCAAAAGCTAACTATTCCCAAGTATATTTCCACTTTCCTTTCCAAAATATCCTTGTTAAAACCATTTATTAGTGTTCGGTATCATCGTGTGTGCAGTGGTGACACAACATTGACTCAAGTGAACACACGCCAAACAAACGATCAAAATGTAAACGACTTACCAAGACCAACAATAACGAACCCACCGAGTTGTTGCAAATTCCCAAGTTTATTCTACTACTAACTACTCATCAAAACAGGGTCAAGGTCAAGTGATCAAATTTTAAAGCTTAATAAAGTATCTGAACGAATTATCGATTCCTCCTAGAATTAATCACCTGGTAAGCCTAATAATTCCTTCGACTTGCTTATTAATTCAATAACTAATCACCATAATGGTAAGTCATAAGGATGGGTTGCACACTAATAAATTCCTCCAACATACTTATCGGGCCCTTATTGGGCTTGTCAACCCAATAAGTCCGATAACTATGCCGGTCGGGTATATTAATGTCAACCAATCCATAATTTAACAATAAATCATAACCACTAATATTTCCATAAATGATATCCCTCGATTCGCGTGCCCTCGAAACATTTAATAACCCTTGTTTCTTCAAAATTTCTATTCATAACTTCTTGTTTTATGTCATAACTTTCCGTTAAATATTTAATAACAAATTAATTTTTGTTAATTAATATTTCACGAACTTAACCGTTATTATTTATATTCTCATTTCTAGTTTAGTATATATTTTCAAATAAATATTTTTCCGAGTTATTATCCGTTTCGAGTTACGAATCCGAGTTTATATTATCCTCGGGTCAACAAGTCAACCATATCATCTATAAGTTTCAAATATAGTCTAATATCCATTGTTTCGGCTTGTCGAGGCCACGCCGAGACTACAAAGTCTCGGTGGCACTCGACTTGGCTCATAATATCATAATTAGTATTTCAACCTCGCAATATTAATCAGAGTCCAAAAACCTCAATATTTAACAGCCCAAATCCTACGGCTCGTTAACTAATATACCAAATCCAAATCCAATATCCAAGTTCCAAGTTTCACAACATAATAACAACAACAACACTATTATCATCATCACCATGCCGAGACTGTGAGGGTCTCGGCTTCGAACCATGGTACGCCAACAAGTAACCAAACGGACCCTTCAGTCTCGGTTATTAACCAAATGGACCCAACAAGGTCTCGGCTACAACTCAGCCATACTCAAAACCCTTCAAAACCGAAATACATCTAATCCTAGAATCCTAGTTCCAAGTTCGACCACAAACCACCAAGGGTTTCAACCCATTCGAACCAACACTAAAACAAATAAAAAGTAATAAGCTAATCCAAACACACCATAAGCTCGACACAAGCTCAAGTGAGCTTATCTCGGCTCGTACACACATCACGATTCATGGACCGAAACCAAAACACGACACAGCCATAACCACGATACCAAACACGCTTATTATATGTTTTTAGTTATCAAAACTAGTTATCCCATGTGCTCTACACCCAAACCTGATCGAAAAAGAATAAAAATAACTCGTTCGACACAAGTTTGACTCACACCGAGTCACACACGTGGGTGAAATGGTGTAACCTACCTTCTATCTTCTAGATCTACGCGGTGGAGGTGGTTTTTGATGACTGTGGTGGCGCGTAAATGGTGGTGGTGTTGTTTCTTGGCGCGTACAGTGGTCACGGGTGAAGAGGGAGTCATAAGCAGTCGATTGGTGGTGGCGGTGTGATAAGAGAGGTGGCGGTGGTGTTGCTTGGTGGTGGCCGGAATCTTGGCTGGAAGATGGGAGAGAGGGGTGGGCGGCTAGGGTTGAAGAAGTGGGTTATCTAACCCTAAAATGAGAATAAGTGGGTTTATATTAGCCCTTGGGACTAGTGATGCAAACCCTATTGACCCACAAGGACCTAAACCAAATATTTTGTTAAACTTCCAATAAAAGTGTTCTCGGGCTCGTTTAAAAAGTGCTCGTATGACTTCCTAAGTTGCTTCAATATTTTTTAAATTGTTTTTCCTTTAAAACTGACTATAAATATGTCTAGGTTCGTGTTATCTAGTGAAAACCAATTGTTTCACGTGTTATTAGGTTTGGACTCGTGCCGACTCGCGTTGTGTTATTTTTTCACGTTTCACAAGAAAATCTCTCATTTTCAGTTCAAATGATGTCCAAAAAGCTCGAAAATATATAATAGGTAATAATAAATGAAATTTATTATTAAAATAAGTTTGGGAAATTCCTGTTTGTCACAAATAATTTCAAGTTTTATGAACAAGTATTGCCCTAAAATGCCAGTTGCTACAGCGCCGTCTCAAGAAGATGTCTCGCCTGGGGTTCAACAGGTAAACACTAAGGTTCATGGCAATATTGAATACGATATTGACCAGGTCACTAGTTTAGCTTGTAAGAGTTTTAAATAGGCTATGCATGGTGCTATGCCCATGTGGGGGTCTCCATCATTCGTTAAGATTGTTAATGCTGAAACGTCTATAAGCAAGGTTAATTTTCGTCTTCTTGAAACTAATGACACACTTGATGACGTTGATTTAATCAACCCTAGATCGTCAGTCAAAGAGGTTAATAATCGATGTGCTTAAACTTTTTATGGCTACTTCATTATATGGGTGGCGTTTCCCGTAGTTCAACACTTTGCTCGAACTATATGGGCAAAGTATGGTATCCAACGTATCATGATGAACTCATAAGGGAATTTTTCTTTAAATTCTCTTCGAAAGAGAACATGGAGGCTGTACTTCTCAATGGTCCTTGGATGATTTGTACAGTTCCGATAATTCTCAGAACCTGGTCGACTAGCGTGTACTTATCAATAGATGATTTGAGAAGGATTTCGGTGTGGGTTAAGTTCTATGATGTCCCTATGGCAGCGTACACATGTGATGGTTTAAGTAAATTGCTTCTAAACTGGGTACGCCCATGCTTCTTGACACAAATACGAACACAATGTGCGAGGAGTCGTGGGGTTGGAATAGTTATACTCGTGCACTTATTGAGTTAAATACTGAAAATGATTTCAAAGATCACTTGGTTGCTGCGATTCCTTTGTTAGATGAACCTGGTTACACGAGTATGACTATTAGAGTCGAATACGAGTGGACAAACAAGATAGGTTTACTTATGTTAGATGCAAACAACATGCGAAGACAATAGGGTTTAGAATGAAGAGTAAATTAGAGTATTGACCTATTTCTACTCGGGTGGTTCTGCATCTAAGAGGCATGGTAATGATCGAGGCAAGTAAAAACGTGAACAGGGCTAGTATAAGTGGTACATCTATGTACCCTAATGTGGTTAACAACAAGGCAACTGATCCGGTTTTATCCAATTCTTTTGATATGCTTAACATGGTCGATAATGATGGTGATGTCGCTATTAGTGGTGGATATGGTGCGAAAAAAGACAAAGCTAGTTCTAGTAATAAGGAACTTGTGAATTCGAATGATATAAATTTGGTTGATCTAAGGAAATCGTTTGAACCGTTGAATGAAAAGGAAAGCGTAATTGTGAATGTGGGACTTTAACTGCTGAAAAGGTCGCAAATGGGGGCTCTTCCATGAGGGCTGAAACTGCTGTGGATGAGGGGCAAAAGACTGATGCGGAGCTTATTCAGGACGAGGATAGTGATAATGGAGTGGAAGAGCAACTAGCTATTTGTGATGCTTTTGATATACAGGTTCGTGGTCATACTAGACGTTTGTAGTGTTATAGAGTCTTTTTTCATAAGTTTTGGTTTGTCATACTTATGATAGGTTTGGTTTGAAGCACAAATAGTGCGTTTGTTTTCCCATCTTTGTAATGGACCGTGATGTGGAATTCACTCACATCCTACGTACTTAAATGTGTTTTAGTGTAATAAAAGTTACCGGGTGTATTAAACACCTTTTACCAAAAAAATTATATATACAAAATATTAATCGATATTAATACATAATAAAGCATTTATCAAAAGACCCGCGTATGCAAGGGATATTATAATTATATAAGTATAAATGATTTTACATGATGTTATAGATAAATATTATTACACCATGTGCACGAGACAAGCTTTAGCATGTCAAGATAAGAATTTACATTCTGAACTAACTGTATTAGTAAAATCAGATAATATACAATTTTTGTGTACATATAATTAAAATTTAGATATGTTATGACTTAAGTTAAAACACATTATGTAAGACTAGACGCGTAGCCGTGCATAACGACGTAACTTTATTGCGGCAAATAATTATAGTTGAGATATTTTGGTTAAGTGTTTCGGATAACGTTTATGCATACAACGTAAAATAATCAAAATCTAATTGAATTTCTTTTAACATACGATAATTCAACTGAAAATGAAATATGACAACAATTAGTTGAAACATTTATTGTCTTTTATAGCTTTTTCTACAAATGATGTGTCATATATATAGTTGAAATACTAAAAATATCTAGTACGTATGAACTCAAATAAGTACATTTTATAACTATCATTTATCCTATTAATTTGACTTGTTTTACTATATTATGTATGAGGATTGATACTTAATCGTTTACTTTTGTAATTCTCAGGTAAAAACAAGCATTTGGTGAGACTTAGCGATTTTGGACTAATAATGGAGCAAAACGTGCATAAAGTTGAAGGTCTACTGACATGGACAAGATCAAGTCAATTCTGCTCCAGATGCGCCGCATCTCACTCTCGACATGCGCCGCATCTCTATCAAGATATCACCAGATACGATCCAAGATACAAGAGGACATGCGCCGCATCTAATCATGGAGTTACGCCGCATCTTCTGGCGGTGTACGAATATTCCTGAATATTATAATCTTGGACCCCACGCGAAGTTAAGTACATGCGCCGCATCTACTTAGTAGATGCGCCGCATCTTCCCTCAGACAGAAACTATAAATACCCCGTAGACCAGACGAATTAAAGGGACCGAAAACCTAAAAACCGAAGACCAAACAGGAGGAACAAAGGACGAATTCAGTCAAGGAGGCAGCACAAGACACACCCAAATCAAAGATACAAGAGCTGTAAGAAGGTGCTGCATGTGTTTAATTCATTAAGTAGTTTTGTTTTATTGTGTTAGCAAACTTTAATTCATCAGGATTGGTGGCTTGTGTAATGTGACAACGAAAGATTGCACTCCCTTTAATACTTGCTTTCCCATCAATTAAAGTTTATATGTTGATGTCTTTGGTTACTACTTATTAGTGCATTGATAACCTCTGTGTTTATTAGTGGCTTGCGGGCATTTGACTGCGGGACATAATGTGGCTCCCACGGTTATTACTAAATTGATCACTTAGGAATAACTTTTAGACATAAGTAATCATTAAGGGTTTACTCGCCGATAAGATTAGGACCAACGAGAAAGGGTTAACTACATACACTTCATATAAAGCTATCAATAAAACAAGTGACAATCTACTTAATCATAAGGACAGCCCTCTTATTGTCTCAAGTATTTATCTGTGTACGTGTGTGCTACTTGCTGATTCGTGCCTTTTGGTTTATTTTATTATTTAATTGCAAACAAACCGTGCCAGTCTCTCAGGCTGAAACCCCCTTGCGTTAGGATATTAAAATACTGATTAGAATAACGAGATAATACGTTCCACTCTTAGTGATCGACACTCTACTTACCATTATCTTCATACTGACCGGGTACACTGCTCGTTAAGTGTGTGTGTTATTGATAAGTCGGCTAAATATAAATTTAAAACTTGAGTAGGCATTAAAACTGCTAAACCGCAACGACACATCACGCGCATCAAGTTTTTGGCGCCGCTGCCGGGGAGTGAATTGTTATTATCTGTTAATTTGATTAGTATTTTAATTAGGTTTTTCTTTTTATTAGATTAATTGCATCATTGTACTATTTTGCATATTTGTTGTATTGTGTGTTAATTGTTTTCTTTTATTTTTGTGTGTTTATTTTCGTTTGTGTGTTTAATTTTTGTTTTTATTTTTCGTATTTTTCTGTTCTGCTATCGTTGTACTGTGCTAAATCAAACGATACGGCGCATCTGATCTCTCAGATACGGCGTATTGCGTTTAATTTTTTTAATACAACGCGTTTAATTAATTCGATACGACGCATCTTTTCCCCAAGATACGGCGTATCTGTTTTTAATAAGAAAATTTTTCTAAGCGATAAAGTAATACGACGCATCTGCTTTAGCAGATACGGCGTATCTGTTTTCGATAAAAAAAAAAATTTTCTAAACGTTAACGCCATACGACGCATCTGCTTTCGCAGATACGGCGTATCTATTATTTTAATTAAAAACAGTTTGCGAATTATTAAACAGATACGGCGTATCGATCTCTGTCGATACGGCGCATCTTTCTGAATCAAAAATCGATATTTATTTTTAAACGTAACGAAAATACGGCGCATTAACTTTCGTTAATACGACGCATTTAATTTTAATTAGATAAACTGATTTTTGATTAATTAATTCGATACGGCGCATTCTTAAATTCTAAGCGGCGTATCTATTTTCTGAATAAAGTTTGATTAAATTTTAACGGTTATAAGATACGGCGTATCCAACTTTTTGGATACGGCGCATCGTCTGCAGATATCAGTAACTTTAATTTTTCGTATTCCGTTTTCGTTATTAATTATCTGATATATTACTTTCTCGAGCATACCCTACTGATATTTTTGTGTTGATTTCAGGAAGTGCATGACCAGGAGTTCTACGAAGAACTTGATTCAACCTTTCGAAGATCCTGAACGAGCCCTACATTCGCTTAAAAGGCTTTTCAACACAAGAAGCTTTGATCTTTCAAGTTCACTCGAGCTTGATTACTTTTCTGAAGAAAAAGAGGAAGTTGAAACAGAAACAATGGGCGAAAACACTACTATGGAGGAATACATGAACAATACCCGTGCTGATTACACTTCAGGAGTTGCTAGACCTAAGTTTGATGATAATTCAAAATTTGAGTTGAAGGGTCAGTTTCTCAAAGAGCTAAGAGAGAATGCTTTCAGTGGGACGGAACAAGAGGATGCTAATGAGCATGTTGAAAAGGTCCTGGAGATTGCAGATTTGTTTACTTCAGAAGGAGTCAATACCGATCAACTCATGCTAAGAATCTTTCCAATCTCACTAAAAGGAGCTGCTAACAAGTGGCTAAGGAATGAACCTGCTAGTTCAATCACTACATGGGAAGCTTGTTCTTAACCTGAAAATAAGAAATACCGAAACACTACGTTAAGTGATTGCGCAGGGGTTGGACCCTGCGAACCACCTCCGGCGTGCGAGTAAGTATGTGTAATCGTTTGAGTAGGTTGTAAATGAAAAGAGTGAAGTTAACTTACATTGTTCATGCCCGACTACGCTATTTATAGGGGAGAAATAGGACATAGTGGGCGGTTGCACATTGTTCGGAGATCATGGGGGCGTCCCATGATTTTGTGGTAACCGCTAGGGCTTTGTAGCCCACGATCTCTGTTTTGGCGGGAAAGCCAAAGGGAAGAGGAGACGTGGGTTTGACCAGGTCAGAATGGTCCTTCGTGCTAGTCCCTTCGATAGGAATACCCCGAAGGGCTTAGGGCTTCGATTGGCGGATTCCCACATGGTAACCAGTTCGCAGGCGAATGGTTTTACGCCAATGAAACGTGTTAGGAGATTAACCTGGGCCTCCGAAGAGAGGGCTTTCTACAGGCTTGAAGGGAAGGCTTTCGACCCGTTCGAAGGGGAGTCCTTCGACCCGTTCGGAGGGTACATCATCAAGCCCCCCAGTCGAAAGTGATATATACGTACGAGTATAAATTGCATTCGACTCAGCAAATCGAACATGCCTTATACTCCTTGTATAACACTAACCATGCAAAAAAGAAAATAAATGTTCAACCAACCACGCATTTAATGCGGATTAATCATGATTACTCCACTTGGACTGCCACGGCTACTATCTCAGTATAAGTAAGCGTCCTTTCAGAATTTAAAATCAATCTCAAATCCGCATAGATAGCAAATTAGACACGTGTTCGGTCATGATTAAAGATATGATGGGTATTTATTCTTCGATACGGTAAAACCCTAGAATATTTTTACCTCCGCCCAAAATATACACACACAACTCTGTGTTATTGTGCTTCCATTGGAACCAAAAAGGTAAAATACTATTTTCTTTGAGCTTCTTACTTTATTCTATTGATATGAGTATGGCTGCCAAAAAGATTATTAGGGAACAAACATGCACCTTGTCTAAGGAAACATTGACTGATTTTCTGCGTGACTACCCCCTACCCTCTGGACTCAAAATCATTCGTCCTAGTAAAAGACAAAGTGTTTTTGATGCCCTGGAAGGGTACGTAGGCTTATACATTCATGCGTTTACCCAATCAAACCTTAGGATTCCACTTCATCCTTTGATTTTAGAGTTTTTGCAATACTATAAGGTGCACATTTCCAGATTTAACCCATTTGGGCTAGCCAAACTGACTACTTATATCGTGATGTGTAAAGCTTATGGGTATGAGCCCTCATTAAATGTTCTTAGGGGTTTTGTAAATTTGTATCCCGGCGGGGATTGGGTGACTATTGCCAAAAGAAGTGAACATGATGTTCCCATCCTTGTGACGAAACCCTTTTCGAACATAAGAAACTGGAAAGGTCAGTTCTTTTATATTGAAAGCACAATCATACCGTCCCAGTATCCGGCCTTGCTGGACGAAGCAAACATGTATGATGAGAAGAAGTATAATGACCCTTTACCTTACGAAGTAAGGAGTGATCCCTTGTACCAGCGGCTTGCACGACATCCTTCTGATGTCCAGACATTCCCCGAACCTATCCAGTTCATGGCTGGTATTGCTGAGAGTTGGGAAGGCTCTCCGTTGCATCCTGAAATAATTTGTGAAGGAAAAAGTATGTATATATCTTATTTAAATAATTTAAATAACTTATCTGCTGATATTCATCTCCTTTTCGTTTGTTTGTGCAGAAATGGCTTTCAGAAAATTTGTTGTGGCCGGAGGTGCCAAAGAAGTTAGCTTTATGCTGAGGGATCCTCAGGATACAAGTTACGGAGTGGGATCTCCTTCTATATCTGTCAATAATAACGATGGTGATGTATCTCCACCCAAACCTCTTGCTGTTCTTCCCCCAATCAAACCCCTTGGTATTGAGGAAGCCCCCCAGCTTGTGGAGGATGTTGGTGACTCTGATGATACCCCTTCCGAAAGTGATCAGCTCAGGATCGTAGGGTCCTCCGGTATTGCTGATAGAGTGAGAACAAGGAAAGGTACCAGTGCAAAAGCTGCAAAGATTGCTCCAAAAAGGAAACCCAATGTTCCTACTCCCTCATCGAGGAATGTCAAACAAAAAACAGAAAAAGCTCGTGGGAAAGCCATTATGTATGCGCCAGAGAGGATGGTTGATGAAGATGATATCCTTGGTAAGTAAAAGTTCTTCGAGTCCTCCTCCTTTTCCATCGTATTGCGTATTTGGCTTATATTGTTTTTCTCTCTCTTTTTTCTTTTTTAGGGTTGCCAGATACGAAGGAACTGCCCAACGCCCTCTCCTGCCGCTTGCTTGTTGAGAATATCACTCCTGCCTCTTGGAGGAGTAAAATGAGTGAGATGTCCCTTGAGAAGCTTTGCGATCTTAATGACAAAAGTTATATCAGGCAAGCAATGCTGGACAGCCATCTTAGCTTTCGTATAAGGGGATTGCTTAACAAGGTCAAGGAGGCGAAGGAGGAGGTTGCTGTTGTTGTGGCCAGAGAGAAGGAAAGGGAGAAGAGTTATGCTGAGTTGGAGAAAAAGTGTGACGAAGCCATGGCGGACTTTGAAAAACACCCAAGGTACGAGGCTCTGCGAGCCAAGATTGATGGTCTTGAGGAACAGCTTAAGGAATCGCAAGCTGAGTGTGGTAGGCTAAAGTTGGAGGAAGCTAAGGTTGTTGGTTATGAGAACCAGGTGAGTGCCCTGGAGTCTAAATGTACTGGTTTGGAGGCTGAGAGGGCCATATTAGTGGAGCAGGATGCCAAGCTCTGTCAAGAGGTTGATAAGTTGAAGCTCGAATGCCAAAGTCTGAGAAAAGATAGGGCTGAGGTTGTATCGAAAGTTGTTCCCAACATTGCTATGGAGTTGTACCATAGCGATGAGGTGGGGGAGGTTATGGACAAGCTAGTGAATGCAGCCATATTCCATGGCAAATGCACAACTTTGGAGGAGATTGCTGAAACCAAAAAACCAGTTGTGCTTTCGGAGGTACCATACTATCGTCCGAATTCTGTGCGGGAACATGATGAAGCTGGTAACGCATTCACCACGGCAGTGTACCCCTTCCTTGCCGAAGCAACCAAGGATCCTTCAGCCTCCATCGAAGATCTCCTCTCTAAAAAGGCAAAGAGCATACAGCCTCCGTCTCCAACCAGAAGGACCTTGTCTGAGAAACCTAAGTCTGCAACCCACCAGGAGCGTCCCAACTCTTCCAAGAACAATTGAAGGCTGCTGTGGTGGCAGTAATTTGGTCCATAAGGGTGACATGTACCATTTTTAAAACAATTTATCATGTTTAAAGGCTGGTGCCTTTGCGTTTGACAATTTATGATCTGTGTGCCTGTTAGAACAATTTATCTTTCGTGTTAGTGGGCTTCGACCCATAACTTTAGACAATTGTCCTTTTTGCGATTATGATAGCTAAGACTGTACGTAGTCTTCATTAATGCTAATTTAGTGGTATACGTCCCACTTTTATTGTCATGTTTATCTTCTCTTACGCTTATTTCAAGAACGTAAACATACAACCTAAGGTTATAACCTTATTGTGTGTATTTTGGACCAAGATTTTAAGCAATCGTATAATTTGACTGCGACAGAGGGTCGCGACCCACTCCGTCTTTATCCTTAAGTTGCAGAGGGCTTTTAATACCCTAAGACTTCATAGGAAAGTTAATGTGAATTGTAATGGATGTTATTGTTATACAAGACATGTGCCTTGCTTCATCCTTCGACATTGAAACTTGTAAAGTACTTGGCTGAACAAATCTATGTTGTATAAAACGAAACAAGAGATTTTGAGGGAAACATGTTATATCATTAAGTGGGTAGGGAGAATTACATCATTTGAAGAAATGAACACTACGACGCCTACCATTAATGCTTCTTTCCCATGTGAGAAGAGTGCGTTACATGAAATTGAAAAAACAACTAAGTGCTTTAAAGAAGGTAAGTTTTTATATGTAAAACTTACGAGAGTTGGTGTCATGTCCAAACTTGTTCACGACATTTTTTTCTCTGCCCTTCGAGCTCGTATGCCTTGTTGCCACATCATTTTTTGACGCTGGGTTCTTTGACTTGGCCTCGCTTGCTTTTATTCGAAGGACAAATTCTTATATGCCCTCAAGACTTTGGGTAGTTTGTCTGCCCACTTATGCTGGTATTGCTCTAGCTTTATCTCGATTTCGACGACAATATCCTTGTCAACACAAATGAACCTTTGCTTCACATTCAGGCTTTTGCAGAAAGAGGGGAACACTCCTTCGGCAAAATGTTTCCCTTCATAAGAGGTGATGACTTGTGGGATTCCGAATCTGAAAATTATGTGTTCCCACATAAACTCTTCCATATCTTTTCTTTTGTTAAATGCCAAAGGCTTGGCCTCGACCCATTTGGTGAAATGGTCGATGGCTATGACCAAGAATTGTATCCCTCCGGGAGCTACTGGTAGGGGTCCGATTATGCTGACGCTCCATTGACCGAAAGGCCTTACTGTCATGGTAGAAGACGCCTCATACTTTAATGGTTTCCGAGCTTTGGAGTGTGTCTGACATACCTTGCATGTTTTAATTGGTATCCTTGCGTCTTCCAGCATGGATGGCCAGTAATAACCCCACCTTGTTACTTTTGAGGCGATGGCTCTAGGGCTTGTGTGTCTTCCACAAGATTCTTCGTGAGCATTGTAGAGAATGCTCGAAGCATGCTTTAACTCTATGCAACGAAGCCAAGGAGATGAAAGACGCCTTTTGTAGAGCTTATTGCCTATGAGCCTGTACTGGGGACTTTTGACTTTGATTCTTCGTGCTGACTTTGAATTATCAGGCAGAATGCCGCTTATCAAGTACGTTTTTATTGGTGTCGTCCAGTTGGAGCCTTCATCAGATGTTTCACTTCGGCAATTGACCTGGTGGCCAATACTTCCACTAAAACCTCGCTGGGTAGATGAGCAAAGGCAGTCGACGCTAATCTGATTAGGGCTTCTGCCTTTTTGTTATGACTTCTGTGGACATTTGTTACTTTATATCATTCGAAACCCTGAAGGAGCTTTTTAGCTTCATCCAAATATTCCTTAATTACTGGCTGCCTTGCTCTGTAAGAACCCTTGATTTGGCTAGTGACTGAAAGCGAGCCTACAAAGACGGAGAGGTCATGAACCTCCATGCCCTTTGCAAGTCGAAGGCCAGCCAGCAAGGCTTCATATTCTGCTTCATTCTTTGTGGCCTTGAATTCAAAACGTAGTGCATAACTGTACTCCTTTCCCTCCGGATTGGTCAGGATTAATCCAGTTCTAAAACCATCGGAGCTTGAGGCTCCGTCGGTGTATAATTTCCACCCCTCCGTTGCTGTCGGGGGTGTTTCTCCATTTTGGCTGTGCCCGGAAGGTGTTTCGTTGAGAGCTTCTGCAGATATCTGACTTTTGATGGAGCTTGGACTATCACGTCTTGTTAATGACCTTGGAGTTGCTAGATCAAAAGTTGCTTTGAACTTCGAAGGGTTGGCCTTGATTCTTTGCTTAGTTGGTTCAATGGGTTTGAACCCCTTAAGTTGATATTCCTTGCCGTGGAGCTTGTCATCAATCACTGGTGCCTGAGGGGTTCTGGTATTGCTGGAATACGTCCCTTCGAAGACCTTCCCCTCAGCTTTGTGTGGCTTCTTCAAGTTTGCCGTGAAACTTGCTGGAGATTGCTTTTCGCCTACCATCCTTCGTCCTGTGTGATGCCTATTTGTTACGATATCTTTTTCAACATCCGAACCACTGAGAGCATCCTTCAGAAGTTCTTTAGGACCTTCCCTGCTTTTCTTGCTAACCTTCGGGTTGTGCTCAGAAAGTATAGTCCCTATTCCGTAGGGCGTGTGGAATTTCACCGCTGCATGTATAGTGGAAACTACGATACCCATCTTTTGCATGGCGGTCCTTCCTATCAACAAGTTGTAAGGAGAGTTGGACCTTACGATAGTGAACATGAGGGTTTCTGTCCTTGCGAGCTTGCCTTCTCCAATTGTTATTTCCAACGGAACTTCTCCTAGAGGCCACGAACGTTCGCCAGAAAACCCTACTAAAGGCATCTTCGAGTCGACCCTTTGAGACCTGACCAAAGGCTTGAGCTTTCGAAAGCAATGTTCATATATGACTTCACAAGGGCTTCCGCAGTCCATGTAAGCTCCGCTTACTTCTTGGCGAAAGATGAGGACTTTGATAACTACTGGATCATTCGAAGGGATCCTGCCTGTGATAGGAGAAAACGTTATTTCCCTTATCTCGTTCGCTTCCGCCCCGGTACTTTCCTTTTCGAAGTGGTTTCGCCCCTATGTATCATTAGTATGGGGGCTTCGTTAGGGTTACTATCTTTAGCCATTTGAGTGTCGGTCATCTTTTCTTTGCCTTTCTTTATACCTTCACCAAATGTGCCAATTGTCCGGACTTCACAGCTTCCTCTATCTGTTTCTTCAGTTCTCTACAACTGTTCGTGTCATGGCCATTGTCTTCGTGGAAGTGACAGTACTTGCTGGTATCCCTGTTTTTGCCCTTACTTGTCATACGAGGGGGTGCTTCGAAGGCCTTGGCAGCCCTCTCCGTAGCAAGTATTTCCTTTGGAGACTTCGTTAGACTGCTTAACAAACCATGGTTGGGGCCTTTGTTGTACGGAGAAAACCTATCTCTGTTCTTGTTCTTGTTCTTGGACCCTTCCCACGAAGAATGCTTCGAAAACTTGTTGTTGCTATCTCTGTCTACGGAGCCCCATTAGTGGACACCTCTTTTGCTTCGATCCAGTATATGTCTTTTCCGTTAACCCTTTGTAAGTTGTCGGAAGGTCAGTGGACAAGAATTCCACCAAACTCCGATTTCGAAGACCATGTACGAAACCCGAAATACGCTGATCTTCATGAAGACCCAAAATCTGCAAAGTCTCATCGGTGTACCTAGTAACGAAGGCCCTTGTGTTTCGTTTTCTTTTTGTTTGATGTTGTGCACCGTTAAATGAGTCCTCGTGAACTTCTTTTGCTGACTGAAGTGTGACCGGAACTTAGCCTTAAGATCGTCAAGATTGACGATGCTGCCGGGCTTTTGCGCATTCCACCAGATACGAGCAGAATCCCGTAGGGTGTATGTAAACATATGACAGGCCACTGGCATAACCCATTTTTGCATTTTGATAGCCCCTTCGAACAAATGTAAGAAATTGTCCGGATCCCCCTTCCCATCATAAGTCCCAACGTGCGAGGGCATTTTTAACCCATCAGGCAATGGGTAATCTTCGATCCACCTAACGAAGGGTGTAGCTGAACCCATAGGGTCTGAGTATAAACAGTTATAAGGTGGTGCATACATGGGAACAGTATTATATGGATTGTTGATTGGGGGTATTCCCATAGGAGTTTGGCTGGGGTAGGACTGATAAGGTGTATTCATGGCAAACGGGTAACCGTTTCCCATGACGTACGGAGGGTACGCCATAGGATGCCTGAAGGGCATGCTCCCATAAGTTTGGGGAAAGCTTGGGTTATTAGGCTGTCCATTTACTGGAGGATATAAATTTTGAGGATAAGACTGAGTTTGGAACGAGGGGTACATACCATTGGGAGGAAGATTTCCTCCCATATTAATTGTAGGCGGATTGCCTTCTACGCCTGATGCGTGAGAAGGCTGCAACGGAACCCCAGCTTCAGTCCTTCCAAGATGAGCTGCTAGCAATGGAGGCAAAGTCACCCCCACTTCTTCCCTTCGCTGGCTCCTACCGTTAGAGCCTTCGGTAACCGCCCCTTCCCTTCTTGTCGGAGCCCTCTCGGGACTCCTTCGAAACCAATGGATCTTTTGCTTAGCCTTCGACCGACTGGAGACCCAATTCTTAAGGCCGATAGGGTTGGTCCTTGGGTCGGAGGCCTAGGTTCCATCTCCATTTCTTCATCATACTCATCACTCGAGTATTCCAACCCCTTCGCACCTCAGCATTCCTGACTTGCCTGTTACGAGCCCTTAAGAGGGATTCCAACACTTCGTGGTTGGCTTCGACAAAGGCTGGGCTAATGACAGGTTCGGGATTGGCTGATGTCGAAGCATGATTGTTGGTTGTGATTTCTGGGTGAGAACGTGTTGTGAAAGTGGAAGCGGTTATTGGGGGAAGGTTGTTAGTGTCGTTGATTGGTATTGGTGCCAAGGTCGAGAAACCCGGTGGGGGAGTATCTTCTCTTCCTTGATCCATGCCGAAATAATAGTGAAAGTAGTTGGTTGGTTATAAGCTCGGAATTAACGAGACCAATTGTAGCTGTCCCACGGATGGTGACACTGATTGAGCAAATAATTGCACAACCAAGCCTTCGATGATGATCAAAGGGATAATGGGGTGTTGAGATTGCGCCAAGCTTGTTCTTAACCTGAAAATAAGAAATACCGAAACACTACGTTAAGTGATTGCGCAGGGGTTGGACCCTGCGAACCACCTCCGGCGTGCGAGTAAGTATGTGTAATCGTTTGAGTAGGTTGTAAATGACAAGAGTGAAGTTAACTTACATTGTTCATGCCCGACTACGCTATTTATAGGGGAGAAATAGGACATAGTGGGCGGTTGCACATTGTTCGGAGATCATGGGGGCGTCCCATGATTTTGTGGTAACCGCTAGGGCTTTGTAGCCCACGATCTCTGTTTTTGCGGGAAAGCCAAAGGGAAGAGGAGCCGTGGGTTTGACCAGGTCAGAATGGTCCTTCGTGCTAGTCCCTTCGATAGGAATACCCCGAAGGGCTTAGGGCTTCGATTGGCGGATTCCCACATGGTAACCAGTTCGCAGGCGAATGGTTTTACGCCAATGAAACGTGTTAGGAGATTAACCTAGGCCTCCGAAGGGAGGGCTTTCTACAGGCTCGAAGGGGAGTCATTCGACCCGTTCAGAGGGTACATCATCTATAGACAATAAACATTACTCGAATTTTAAACATTTTATGTTTAAATAATGCATATACGTGCATTATAAGTAGTAGAGATTTATGCCAAAACTCGCTCCGTACGTACACGTGGGTATCTAATTACTAGTAGTTTTTAGTGTATACAATGCCCATAATCTTTATGAGAAATGCTATAACCACACAAGTTATACAAAAATAAATTCATACAATGATGTGTCAAATAAATTTGTGGATGAAAGTATTAGAGAGAATTCAAAAAAAAAAAAAGAGAATGCCATTAATTACATGACACCTTATTTTGCGGGATTGTTTTCGTAAAATTTGTGTGATCGTCGCATTTCTTAATATTTTATTACTAAGGTTTACTGTATTATAGTAATAATATATCATCATTTGACATTTCATACAAAAGAATATTAATATAGTAAATGCTACTTCAATGCACCTTTCAACTATCTCTTTACTCTCCTAAAGTTAATGACAACAAAACGAGAGAGTCATAAGTTACCCAGTGAAATTCAATGTTGCCACCTGTTATTTTAAGAAAGTTTAGAAGCACACGCTAAAACTGAGACTAATTATAAACTTGAATGCTCTTCGTTTTCTTCACATATCTTCAAACACTTCCGTATGGAATAAGGATTGGTTATCCAAATAAAACTTATACTTTTTATCATCAAAACTTTGTTTCCTTGATATAAATTTTGTAATTTTTTTGATTCAAAGTTATGGACTCCATGGCTAGTGGCTCTCACATTTCTGTTGAAACTAATCAATCAACAACACTACATCCTTTTGTTGCTAATATAGGGTCTCAAGGAGCCTCTAGTGGTTCAAACACCAAAGTGAACACTCAAAGTGTTGCTGAAATGATGGCCTCGTTGAAGCTAAATCCGTTGGCAAAGGATTTCGTTCCATCATCTAACTTGCATATCAATCCGAACCAAGGTCTCAACCGCCTTGCCTCCCCTTATCATCAGATGTATCCTGGGATGGAGATTCAAGGATACCCCAATCACCGCAGCAGCGTATATATCTCTTGTCTTTTTACATCATTTAATTTTTTAGATATTTGATTAATGGGCATCGCTGATCTAATGCTTTCTGATTGAATAATTGCTGTTTGATATGTTTGTAGGGATTTTTCATGATCATAAAAATTTTCTTTTATTTTGGAGAGTTGAGCTTTCTTGATTTATTAGAGTTTCCTGCTAAAACGAAAATGTTCATGTGTATCAAAGTTTGTTTCGTGATTATTGGTTTTTTGTTGTACATGTAACCTTAATGATGCACCGCCTATTATAGATCAAATGTGAATGCATGTGGAGTTATTTGATGATGTTAAGTAGTTTCATTTTGTATGGGTGTCTTATTTGATGATACATAATCTAGCGCGGGCTGGATTCGACGACTCTCCTTGGGCCGTTCGTCGTCTTCTCGAGCCCTGAGTAGACCTGTTCAACAAAGAGAACCCGTTAGGAGTGGACCCGAGGCCGTAGCCCCGGGATCCTCCTCCGACGGTCAAGTTAGTATCGATGCGATATAGCCTACAAGAGTTAGGTTTAGAATAACCTGTTCTGTTCTGTTCTGTTATTATCTCCCTGAAGAAGGGGATCCCAGCCATATATTTATAGGGCATGGATTAGGGTTTAGGCGTAGAGTGGGCCGCTGTCTGCCGGGCCTGGCTCATTCCTGGCCCAGCCCAGGCTATACGTCCACAAGCCCCCCAAGTCTAGTGTGACATAGTGCATGGCTATGTTATGCTAGACTTAAGTTCTTGTTCATGGCCTCGTAGGCCCATGTGTGCGCAACTCAGGTGTGCACATGGGACGGACCATACCGCGCAGCCTAAATGCGACAGTGCGCACTGGGTCCATGGCGCAGTCCTGTTTAGCCCATTAGACTATATCCGAATCCGCGACCTTGTAGGCGCGTCCGTGGTGACCATGTTCCATCCTGAGTAACACCCGTTCTTACATGACGGAGAGGGATGCGCATATGCTAGGTTTCCCGCCACAGTGTGACTGTAAAGACCCCGTAAGAAGAACACGTAGTTCTATAGTTGGGGTAACACTGACATTGCGATTGTGAGAGTCTCACAATGGTGAAGGTGGATACCGTATGCCGCATCCTGGGTAAGGGCGTACCTTTTATACCAGTAGCGATGCAGCATGGTGCGACAGAAGACGTGCTTCTGTGGCAGAGGTGCGCGCTGTGCGCGACAAGGAGGTGCGAACATTACATCCGTCTTTACAACCGACAGAGGACGTCTCCCCTGCGGCAAGATGGTGCGAATATCCAAATCCGTCTTTGTACCGGGCTTGCAATACCTCTTTCGTACGATCTGCTTCCAAATATACCTGCGTGACGCGTACGGAAACAGTGGTATTATATACCCTGGTAGCCCCCCAAGTTTTGATGGTGCTACTCATGTAGGAGCATTAAACTTAGTTATTCAAATCCTAAAAAACACTTAATGCAAATATTAAAAGTATATGCCGCGAATCGCAACATATAAAACCTAATGAAGTAAAAGATTAGCGTGAAGCAATATATAGCACATAGCATGTGAAATTAACACATAAGAGAAGTAGCAGTGCGAATTACACCTATCGTGAGGTTTTACAAACTACATAAATAATTAATTGTTTTTTTTTTATTATATATAAAAAAACAATAACCCGGATGGACACACCGTGACCGCGACTAATAGTTGCAATCGCACGCACAGACGCAGATGGATGTATTGTGACCGCATAGACTCGAACGTTTGTGGATGATCGCAGATGAACATAACATGACCACGGCTTTTGTCCAGTGCGCTCATGGCGATTGACTAGCATCGTGGTGCCTGTACTGTTCCCCGCTTTTGTCCAGTGCGCTCATGGCGATTGACTAGCTAATCTGCGAAGATGTCCGAACGCACAGCCTAACGCGGGTAGATTTATCGTGACTGCGTTCGAACGTGCAAACAAGCGCGAACAAGCATACCAACCGCAAAAACATTATGTGCGCGAATTAATTCGCGGCTAAAAGATAAAGTAGGTCCGATCGTGCGGACTTAGTGCGACTATAGATAAAATCGTGTTTACCAAGTTAAAAGATTTACATAAAATCTTCTGAATATTTAAAAGATAACATATCGATTTAAAAGACATGCACAAAAA
>CP139509.1:54809125-54822938 GCA_021014915.2 Artemisia tridentata subsp. tridentata | reverse complement strand
GTTTCAATGTAAACATACGGTCTTATACTATGCACCTAATATAGACCTAAAGAAAGAGATCATTTTTACATCTTTAAGAATAAACCTCGTTGGGTCTTTTCCTAAAAAAATGAAACATGATTCTTAAGACGCCTTAATTTCTAGAGTCAAGTACTGCATCAAACAGACTTGATAAGGAAGAAGGCAAGTTGAGATGATCTACAAGGGTGATCACTTTATTTAGGCTCGATAGATGCTTATATTCAATATATGTTCCACCATCTAAGGACTTGGGATCAAGTATGAACCACAACCGAGCAATGATCAAACATGTGGGCTTCTGTTTTGGTGTCTCTGTCCCATATAGGACAACAAGCTGAATCCAAGTCTATTACATGTTTGTCAATATTTACTCGTAGGTAGTCGTTCAACTGCCACACGCTAAGAAATGATGTTGACTTTGATGTGGTCAAGCTTGTTTCATCTAGAAAAGGTATGCGGAGAAGTGGGGTTATCTAAGACGAGTGGCCCAAGAATTTGGCATAGATTAAATAATAGTACATAGATGGTTGGAGGTACCGATTAAAGAATTTGGCCTAAGCTTAAGAGTGTAATTATGACTCGTCTAGTCGTTTAGGAATAATCGAGCCCAATAAAGCAATAATCCATGTGAGATTTAATACGGTGTGCATATTTTATAGAAGCAATGTCATTAAGAACCAACGAATAAGAACCTATAGGAAGAAAGAAAACAACACTGCTAAAGTTCAATACAAGCCGATATAGGATCACTTATCCAATCTAACCAAATTGGATTTAAGTATCAATTTGTATGGAGAATCCAAGAGTGGGATAATATTTCAGTGTCTTCTCCAAGACTATCTTTAGTAGAAGTAGTGATATTGATAGAAACAAACACGATCCTTGTAGTTCCATGCAATCCATGTAGCGGTATGGATCACAACATCATTTTCAATATTTGACACGTTATTGAGGTTTACTAAATCGCTCTACTTAAGCAAGCTTATAATATCAGGGTAGTCTATAATCATCAACCCATTTTCTTTTTATCATGGCTCCCAAGTTAGTTTCAAGGATTTGGGACTTCTTTGCTACACTACTTCACTATAAAATTCCTTTTTTTTTTTTTTTTTTTTTTTTTTTTTTTGATAAATCAATGAAAGATGTTGTGATGTTTCTATGGCATTGTTGTTGATCAGACATCTAGCCGAATGGATATCAATATCGTGAATCAAGATTCCATTTGGTTGGAAGGTGTCACATTAAATGATCTTCTTGTGATGCTAGAATGAACCATTTAGTCACATAATGAGTTGAAGTTCACACGACCACAAATAAGGAGAGGCAATTGGAACAAAAAATTTAAATGACCCAACAATTCCATAAGTTGGTTCATCTCATGGATATCACTTCTTGCATATCATCGTGAAACACTGTTCAAACACATGTCCTTCCTAACCACAATGAGTACACATTTTCCTCTTATCATTTCTAGCATCAGTTCTAGTCTGTCTGGTATCACTTCTTGCATTACTATTCTGCCTATTATTGTTAGTGTTTGCAAAGAATGCAGTTGGATCAAAAACATGACTAATGACTTGTTTCTGTTTCTCAATTTGATGCACAATGTAATACGCTGTGTTCACATTAGGAAGAGGATCCATGGCCAAAATCTGACTTCTATGGCTATCCCTTTCAAGAAACTTATCAAAGACATCACAAGTACATTCATTCATTTTCCACAGTTACAAACAAACAATCCATTCAAGTTTTGCAATTCATCCCAGCATCTTTTTAAGTTGTTAAAGAAAGCAGCAATACTAATATTACCTTGAGTGATCTTGCTTAATTCCCTTTCTAGCAGATTAAGCATACAAAAAGGCCTCAGACAACTCAGTAACCATGGAGTTCAAGATCCAGAAAGTGACCCTGTAATCACAACGAATCCACCTCTGCAAATTGACATCAGTAACTGCTGGTTTTGGACAAAAACCATCAATGAACCTTAATTCAGTTTTGCACCTAAAGCCATCTTCACATTACGGTTCCCACCAAGAAAATTTCGTCCATTGAATGGTGTGTCAGTCAACACCATACCAGGATGATAAGAACTTGCAAGGTGTACGGGATCATTGATTGAGTTTGTTGTGTTTTGGGTGTTTTGATCGACAGTAACTGGATCCATCATTGTTAACAATGAATAACTGTTTTTGTAATGGTTTTGTAACAAAAATGTACCCTAACTTTAACGACCAAGAAATGGTGATGAATCAATGGACTGTAATTGAAAGCAGAACAACTGAAGTTAAATCAAGACGAAAACTAACTTTATTCCATCATTAATGATCAAAGCTAGGGTTTGATCTAGCTCTGATACCATATGAAAAACTGAATTTAGGGAGAGAAACTCAATTTCATTATGTGTGAAATGAGGTGATTACAAGGTATTTAAAGGTGAAATGTGACGCCTAACTAACTTGTAACAGAAATACAAAAATTTACAAATCTAACCCTCAACTATTTACAACTTGTTAAAATAAAATAAAACTATATACTTCTACAAATTTTCTAATCCGTAATTTGTTGGCTTTGATGTCAAAGAGATTCAACTTCACCATTAACTCTCAAACTGAGTTCTCAATCTGGAATATCACTTTGTTTTTCATACTCGTAGCTAAAGAGCAAGGTGTGGTGAAATTTTCTTGGTCGAATATTAAAAAAAAAGTGGCCAATATAGTAGGCATAAGCTGTTGAAAAGAAGAGGAACCATACCAGTTGGACCGTGATTTAAAAACTATAATTGTAAAATCTCGGTTTAATAGCCAAGAATTAAAGAACTTGAGTGGAGTTGGCCCGTACTCCATGGTTTGTGTTGTCAGTATGTTGACCATGAATTATTTTTCTATCTTTATCGTAATTCTTTTAGACTTTCTTACCAATCAAGTGAATGACTTGGAGAAGTCTATTACCAAGGACTTTAATTATGATGATATGATCTGCTATTTAAATCAAATAAGTATTACCTACCAAGGACTTTTATTATGATAATCTGCTATTTAAATCAAATAAGACTTGTTAGTTGAAATTCACTGATGTGGAGCGGGTCGTGTTCCTTAATGACAACTTTGATAAGAGAGGAGTTACCGATTTACCATCTCTAAGAATGAGCACATTTAATTCAAATCTTTTAACTATATCCATAAAATTATTACCTATTGAGTCCCCATAATAACAAATGAATCTAAAGGTACACCAGTCGTGTCTTGGTGCATTCGCCACCATAATTCTAAATGGTATATTTAATATCAGTAGAAGAAAATGTTGCATCAAGAAGGGACGTGCCAAAATCAGATAAGTGAATAAGTTTCTTGTGAATAGATGTTCAAATTTAATCTAGTAAAATTTCATAAATTACGAAAGGAGAATCTCATACCCGAGTACATTGATGTGGATGCCATTTATTCGAGGTTCTGCATATTTGTTTTTAATCATGCCTTGGAAAAACTTGGAGTATTCATATTGCCCATTTAAGCTTTTCCTTTTGCATAAGATCCAGAATTTTGATGTCTTCAAGATCTTTGATTTGCTTCTTTAATGAGAGTCAAATAACAATACCTTGATTGTTTATTTCGTAATTTGTTGACTTCGATATCAAGGAGATTGAACTTCACCATTAATTCTCAAACTGATTTCTAAATCTTGAATAACAATTTGTTTTTTCATATGGTGACTAAAGAGCAATGTGTGGTGAATCTGTTTTGGCTGAATAGTCAATAAAGTGGCGAATATAATTGGCATAGGCGGTTGGAAAGAAGAGGGAACATACGAGTTGGATCATGATTGAGAAACTATAATTGGGAAAGCTATGTTTAAAGGCCAAGAATTGAAGAATTTGAGTGGATTTGGCCCATAATCCATGGTTTATGTTGTCAGTAAAAATGGATAATTGCTCGGCAAATCATGTGGGAGAACCTTTATATGTGTATTTTGCCAAACTGAAAGAAACTGATATAAAAACATGGACTAACTTGCTAAATTTGATACCATGCTTGTTGATACTAGTAAAATTGCTTGAAGTGACATTGTATATTCAAACGCTACATTGAAAACTTGTTTCAGTGTGGTGGTGCAAACAACGAGTTGGAACATTTGGAACGGCTTGGATAATTTAGAGATATAAGAACCGGTCGTGGTTTAACAGTGAGAAAAGACGTTTTCATGGGAAAAAAATCAAGTGTTTTCCAATTTGTGGTTTGCACGGTAAAAATTTAAAAATCCAAGTGTTAAAAAAAAATAGTACTCCCATTTTTTATTTTATTTTTTACAAAACAAGGACCTCATAAGTTCAGGTTTATGGTGGCCTAATTGAAGTCACCGTAAACAATGGACGGAACATTGTATTGCATGAGTTGATCATTAGAATGCTCCTAATGACTTGGTTTCCACCTATTTTTTGTAGAGCTCACCGAAAGATCATTAGACAATTCTTATGAAAGTGGATCCATTATCATGTATAGCAATAAATCCATTTCCTTCCTCGACATAATGTTTGAAGAACATAAAGTCGTTCTTAATGGCAATGATATCCCCTAAGTTTCCACCCGGGTTTTAGGATGCGAAACTGCCACATTGATTGCCCCGTAATGATTGAAAAAACAATTGATTAACCTTATTAGTGTTCGTATATGGAATACCAATGAAGTGTAGGCGATTTTTAAAAATGTCAACGAACCCATTTGATACGTGCATGAACTGAAGATCATGTCTTCATGAAAGTTTAACACGTTTCCCACCACCTTCACATGCACGTTTTTGTGTTATTGTTTTTTTTTTTTCAACGTCGATTAGATTAAAAACTCACTAGCAAGACTCTAGTGAAAGGAAGATATTACAATGTGATTGTACAAGCAATTTTAGGATTTGAGATCCATTCCAACCAACTAGGATGTAATATCTTATTCCTATTCAAAATCTAAGAATGCAAGAAAACCATGATTTCTTTCATGAGAGTGTCCTTCCTTGTAGGTTTTTAATCAAAGCAGATTTGGTTTCCATATTTCCAAATTATCCACAAGGATGTTTGTATCACAACATCCAAATAGATTGTAGCGTCTTGTTGAGAGTTAACGTGCCGCTCCACTTGATTAAACCGTTGATGTCTTTTGGAAAGTCGCTAATATTCCACCATCTCAAAACTGAATTCCAAATAGAAACTGCGACCGGGCATTTTACAAAGAGGTGAAGATTAGTTTCAATATCACCATCAAACACAGGGAATCTAACAAAATTAAGGTCAATTCTACGTCTATCAAGATTGAAACGAGTGGGGAGACGATTCAATCTAAGCCGTCATGAGTTAATATTAATCTTGATCGGGAGAATCTCTTTCCAAAGAACATGATCATCATTGGAATAAAGGAAAGAAGAATCAATTATGTATCTCATCTCAGAAACTGAGAAAGATGTAGAGTATGTCGAGTTAAAAATCCATACAGCACGTTAAGAAGCCCGTTTAATTGAGTGTGCTTTGACCCATCTTGAATAGGCCTTCTCCAATCCCAAAGATAAACATGCCCGTCCGAAGATGAACCGTGGGACAGGGTCGGCTCATCTTCGGACCAACATGTTTCCATTATCCCTATGTTGTCAGCCATGCACCAAAACATTAGGATAGTAGTAATTTTCTTTGTTGATATAGAATATTGTTCCAAAGTAGTTAGTTTCAGTAGTCTTTTTAGTCTAGTCGTTAGTTTATTGTATTAAGAGAGTGATCATCTCAAATCGATCTCTATCAATGGTGCTTTCATTGCTTCGAAATATGCCTCTTATACATGACTTACCCTCACTCGAAGAGTCCATGGACGCCATGGACGAGACCCCGTGAAACTTATCGCTACCACAACCAAAAACAATGAAAAGCTAACTGCATAACACTCCAAACTCAACATCATCGATAAAAAACTTGCACCCCAAAATGAACGGCTTTCCACTCTCAATATCAACACTGTTAAATAAGATTTTCTCGCCACCTTCGCTTCATATATTACTAAAGTCAAAAACATCATCACCGCACAATATCAAATTCCCATTTTTTGGATGCTTGGTTTGCGTGCCAACACAACTCACAAAACACCAAAACTTCGATATGATATAGCCATTGTTGGTCTAATAACAACCAGTCACACCTGTAACTTACAGCAAAAGGCATCGGAGAAGGATGGTGGAAGGTGAATCCAGTCGACCACCTACTGTCCAGGATACCAGGGCTGCTCTTCAATGTCCAATGTTAACAGCAACAAATTATAACATCTGGGCAATTAGAGTTAAAGTTGTATTCCGAGTCCCTGGAATACTTGAGGTGCTGGAACCAACGGATGAAACACCAGTCGAAGAGAAGAAGGATCATATGGCAGTAGCATTACTTTTTCAGGCGATTCCAGAGGAACTTGTTTTTCAAGTATCACAATTCAACACAGCCAAAGAAATCTGGGGTGCTTTAAAGACCAGGTACGTGGGTGTTGATCGTGTTCGAGAAGCAAGATTACAAACCTTAGAGACGGAATTTGAAGCTCTAAAGATGAAGCCAAGCGAATCAGTTGATGACTTCTCGGCCAGGATGGGCAAAATTGTAACTGAAGTAAACATCTTGGGAACAGTTTATGCAGACAAGAAACTTGTTAAGAAGCTACTTGCATCTGTACCAGATAAGTTTGTTGCAATTGTTGCCTCAATAGAACAATTTGCTGACTTGAACACCATGACTTTTCAAGAAGCTATCGGCAGACTGAAGGCATTCGAAGGTAGAATGAAAGGTGTTGACACCACAGCCGAAGATCAAGGCAAGTTGATGTTCGGAAGGGCTGAAAGATCTGATAAGAACAAGTCGGCTGAGAAAGGTCGAGCAAGAAACTCCACTGGTGGCAATGGTAAAGGTCAAAACAAATCTCGTAGTAGTGGTCGAGCCAATAACCACAACCGAGGAAACCAAAGCAGCACCGGGAACAATACGGACCAAAAGAAGAACAAAGGCCGAGACCTTTCAAAGATTCAATGCTTCAGATGTGATGAATATGGTCACTTTGCTTCTGACTGCCCCGAACGACGTGAACAGAAGCAAAAGCATGAAGCAAACCTTCTGAAAAAGGAGGATGATGATGACCCGACACTTTTTATGATGAAGAGTGTTCAAGAAGTCGTATTCTTGAATGAAGAGAAGATTATCCCAAACCAATTAAATACTAAACCAAACAAGAAGGACACTTGGTATCTAGATAATGGGGCAAGCAATCACATGACGGGGATCCGAAAATACTTTTCGGAGTTGAATGAGAATATCTCCGGCAGAGTGAAGTTTGGTGATAACTCCTACATCGAGATAAAAGGGAAGGGTTCGATAATCATTGAAGGGAAAACGGGCGAGCAACAATTACTCACTGGAGTATATTACCTACCCGAACTAAAAAGCAACATTATTAGTCTTGGGCAAGCTACCGAAAGCGGATGTGACATTCGGATGAGAGGTAATTATCTCACCATGCGTGACTCGGATGGCAAGCTTCTGATGAAGGTTCCTAGAACGAGTAATAGGCTCTACAAAATAAAGCTCCAAGTCGGAAGTCCAGTGTGTCTTAAAGCGAAGATGGAAGATGATGCTTGGTTATGGCATGCTAGGATGGGTCACATTAATTTCGAGACAATGAAATTAATGGCAAGGAAGGGCATGGTTGAAAATTTGCCAATAATTCATCAAGAGAACAAGTTGTGTGAATCTTGCTTTGTAGGAAAACAAACTAAGAAGGCGTTTCCAAAAGCGGCAAAATTTAGGGCAACACATGTTTTTCAACTTATACATGCTGACCTATGTGGACCGATTTCTCCACCATCCATAGCAGGAAATAGGTACGTGTTCGTTTTAATTGATGATTTCTCACGGTTTATGTGGACTTTTGCTTTGAAGGAAAAAGGATAAGCATTTGAATATTTCAAGAAGTTTAAAGCTCTAGTCGAGAAGAAGGCGGGAAAGAAGATTATAACCCTAAGGACCGATAGAGGAGGTGAATTCACTTCAAGGGAGTTTACCAAGTTTTGTGAAGACGAGGGTATAACAAGACATCTAACCACTCCCTACACACCGCAGCAGAATGGAGTAGTGGAGAGGCGAAACCGTACTCTTATGGGAATGACTAGAAGCATCTTGAAAGCACGAGACGTACCAAATTATATGTGGGCTGAAGGAGTTAGACACGCCATGTTTTTTATTAATAGAGTTTCAACTCGAGCTCTAGTTAATCAAACACCATACGAGGCTTTCAAAGGAAAGAAGCCTAACTTGGATGGTTTGCGGGTATTTGGATGTGTGGCGTATGCAACGGGAACAAGGCCATATTTACCCAAGTTAGACGACAGGTTAACACGACTCATTTATATCGGAAACGAGCCTGGATCAAAAGGTTTTCGATTGTTCAATCCAAGACTAAAAAAGGTAGTGGTATGTCGTGATGCGGAGTTTAATAAGGAACTTGGTTGGAAGTATGTTTCTGGAAGCGAAACACACGAGCTAAACCCAGGTATGTTTGTCATAGAATGGCATGGTTCTATTGATATAGGTTGTGGATTTGTGAACCCAGGTCTGACCGAAGAAGTAGAGGCTGTTGAGGATCATCAAGAGGCCAAAAATCAGCATGAGAATGATGAAGAACAGATGGTCATTGACGAACAAGAAAACCCAGTCGAAGCTGGGAATGACGCTAACCCAGCTTATGCGACAGAAACTCAATCAGCTTTGAGGCATTCTTCGGGGGTTCCAACTATGCCAACCAGATTTAATGACTTCATATTGGGGTCTAGTTCGAGAACCTCAGCTGTTAATGAAGATCAAAATCTGCTCCTAATAGAAGATGATAAACCAAGAACGTTTCAAGAAGCAAAAGTTTCAAGCGAGTGGATGGTTGCTATGAAGCAAGAGATTGAGTCGATAAAGAAGAATGATACATTGGAGTTAGTTGAGCCCCCGGTTAATCTTAAACCCATTGGATTAAAGTGGGTGTTCAAAATTAAGAAAAATCCGGACGGCTCAATTAATAAATATAAAGCTCGTGTAGTAGCAAAGGATTATGTTCAAAAGGAAGGAGTTGACTATCACGAGGTATTTGCGCCCGTAGCACGGATTGAAACGGTGCGTTTATTGATCTCATTGGCCGCAAAAGAAGCATGGAAATTGCATCATCTGGATGTAAAGTCAGCTTTTCTACATGGAGAATTAGAAGAGTAAGTGTTTGTTACACAACCGGAGGGGTTCGTGAAGAAAGGAGAAGAAAGAAAAATCTACAAGTTAAAAAAGGCGCTCTATGGACTTAAACAAGCCTCGAGGGCGTGGAATACAAAACTTGATAGAGTACTTAAGCAAATGTCGTTCAAACGATGCCAACACGAACAAGCAGTGTATGTGAAGAAGACAAACAAGTCAATCTTGATTATTGCGGTCTATGTAGATGATCTCTTAGTAACCGGTTCGAAGCCTGGCGAAATTGGTGAATTCAAGAAACAAATGCAAGAGAGGTTCGAGATGAGTGATTTGGGAAAATTGAGCTATTATCTTGGCATAGAAGTAAAGCAAGAGGATTCGAGTATCTCAATAAGTCAAGTGGGCTATGCATTGAAGATATTAAAAGATCCTGGAATGCATGAAGCGAATCATATTCAATGTCCATTAGAACCTGGAGTCAAGTTAAGCTTGGATAAGGAAGGAAAACCAGTTGATGCAACACTATACAGGCGACGAGTTGGTTGTCTAAGGTATTTGCTACACACACGACCCGATTTGTCTTATTCGGTTGGTTTGGTTAGTCGTTACATGCAAGAACCAAAAGAATCACATATGGTGGCTGTGAAACAAATACTTCGGTATATCCGAGGTAGTTTGAATTTTGGAGTGCGATACAACCAAGAGAAAATGAAGCAGTTGGTAGGGTTCTGTGTTAGTAGTTATAGTATGGACCAAGATGATGGTCGAAGCACAATTGGGCACGTATTTTATCTAGGAAAATCACCTATCACTTGGTGCTTACAAAAGCAAAACACGGTGGCTCTATCGTCTTGTGAAGCCGAGTTCATGGCTGCAACCTCAGCCGCGTGTCAAGGGATATGGTTACGTGGATTGTTGGGTAAAATAACCGGAATAGAGGAGAGAGTGGTGGTCTTATTTGTTTATAACAAATCGGCTATCGCGCTTATGAAAAATCCAGTTTTTCACGGGAGAAGCAAACATATAAATGCACGTTATCATTTTATCCGAGAGTGTGTTGAAAGAGGCCAAGTACGAGTTGAATATGTAAGAGGTGATTTGCAGCGTGCTGATATCCTAACTAAAGCTCTTGCAAGAATTAAATTCAAGGAGATAAGAGAGCTACTCGGAGTTGAAGACCTCCCTATCTCGAGTCAGAAATTAGGGGGGTGAATGTTGGTCTAATTCACTGACCCGAGCCAATGGGAAGTTGAACCGACACCAAGCTAATGGGTCGGTCATAGTGTCATAGTTGTACTCAGATTAGGATTCCAGAATTGTAGTCGGTTTAGGATTATCTTGTGGAATTCGAATTGTAGTTTGAGTAGGATTGGTGAGCATGTATCAATCTCTATAAATACATGACCTACCAAGCTTGTGGTAGATGCGTGTAGACATCAAAGTTTTGACTTATTTTCTTTGTTAATTGGAGAGCAAATTCCAGTTTTTTGTGTGTTATTGATTCTGTGTTTTAAACCTGTGAACTTGAGCCATGTTACATCGAACCACCCTTCGTACTTATGGCCTTGCCACACTTATCTAGGACAAGTTAGCCTGATTTCGTTGCATGGAAACATTTCAACATGGTCATCAATGTTACCTACCCAAGTTTGCTTTTTCACCAAACCGCACCCGGCCACTAGCCGCGTGATACACAATCACGGGCCATGAGGGTAAGCCTCATTCTCAGGCGCAGAGTATTGATACTAGAAAGAATTAAAGACCAAGTTTTCATGAAAGTTTAACACCTTACCCACCACGTCCCGGCCCATGCGCGTGTTTAAGATTAGAAAGTGAACCAATGATTGTTGCATTTTCCATGTTTCCATTATCCCCATGTTCTCAGCCATGCACAAAGATATTAAGGATAGTAGTAGGTTTCTTTCTTGTATTTAAACGTAACTTTGCTTAAGAAATGGGAAGAAGAGAAGATTGTTTCAAAGTAGTTATTTTGAATAGTCTTTTAGTCTAGTCGTTAATTTGTTGTATTAAGAGAGTGATCGTCTCAAAGTGATCTCTATCACCATTCTTTTGGAGCAATTCCTGATCCATTCTCATTTATAGGATCGTTATTCAGGGGTCTAAAATGTTGAAACCAGTGGTTTATCTAACCGTATGTTCTTTTCCAACCGTAGTGAAACCAAGGAAAGAGCTAGCATCCGATCCATAAAGTTTTTGTCACTTTGTGTTATTGCATGTTATCACTATTACTATCTAAGAGATTTTTTATACGGTATTAAAGAGTATTTTGTTACAAAGTGGATGTTGGATGAAACGGTATTTAAAAGATTTTGTTATCATTATCACTGTTTAATGTTGGGTTTGTGGTGTTGTGTTTTTTTCACTTTGTGGTGTTGGTGTCAAGATTTCGTTGAGTTTTTCAAAATTTTAGGTTTAAGAAAAATATGTTTTATTTGTAACACCAATTATCTCCGCACTTGTTCTAATTCTACATACATTTATGTATATGCTTAAAATAATGTGAACTTTTATGTTATTAGCTGCAGTGGAATTTTTCATACGAGTTAATACTGAAATACTATATTCAAGGTGGGAGGTCATGCAATTTTTATGTGACTGCAGGGGATAAAAAAAACTGCAATCAGCTAGGTCTTTTGCTTCTTAATTTGCTGATCTTTTTACAAAGAGTCCAGGTTATGAGTTCATCTAAAATGGTCTGATTGGATAACTGATAAAGCAATTTAAGTGTTGTTCAGTTCTTATTTCATGTTATTATTTTCTTTGTTTAGGTCTGGTGCTATATATAATCTCTTGTTCTCTAGTTAGGTTTTCATTTTGATATGAACTTTTGATGCTAGTCACAAAAATATCTAATATAAAAGTATTGCTAAATAATGTAAAGATGAAAATTGATTCGCACGCGCACTAGATATATGATATTACCGTCACAAACTCAATAAATGCCATGGATGTTGTATGAACTCCATCCCTTAAATGCCTCATGAGAGAAACCTCGCCGCAACTTGCTTCAAAAAAATGTTTGAGCTCGGCACGAGAAACCTGTGGTAGAACAATTAACTAAAACTTTAACTATTTAGGAATCAAAACTCTCAGTTGCACCCTGTCCCATATACATATGGAAATATGTCCAAGTGTTATTTATGGGACGGAAGGAGTAAATGATCATAATACCTATACTCTTAGATAACTCAATCAATGGGAAAAGTATAAAGCTCCAAACCTGCTTGTCAATATTAGTACAGCACACTGTTCTTGCACACTTCTCCCTCTCATCCTCAGACTGAATCCCATACCATCATGAAAACATATGAAGCGTCATAAAAAATTTGGTGGTAACTTTCAATAAATTACACTCTTTAACTAATAGAAATATATACCTGTGGAGCATAACTTGGATTCACAGGAAGGATAGCAGTTTTTGAGCGAATGACCCTAATTTGAGAGATTCCCAACGTTACCCCTGAAAGATTCAAAGCTGCTTGTGCAAAGTCTGCGCGTACCACAATGAACGACTATATATAAGCATTCACAACTTTAATTAAACGCACACACAATATGACATAATTCTAACTTACTCTCATCAGCAAACTCAATAAAGGCGAAGCGAAGAGTTGAATACGGATTACCACAAATCCGACAGTCCATAACCTTCATAAAAACCATGACTATCATTTAACTCATAAAATACTATATTTTCAGTAACAGGGTGTTGACGACTGATGATTTAATTGATCACAACACATGTTATTATTTAAAGTAAATTGAAACGAAGAGACTTACTTGTCCCTGGTTGCTAAAGAGCTCAACAAGTTGCTCTTCACTGACCTGTAAGATGACATATGTAAAAAGCGATCAGGCAAAATGTACACATTAGACCAGTAACAAGACCCTTCGAAAATAGTACACGCTTACTCACAGTATTATCGATGTTAGAAACATGAACAGTACGACGAGTTTGAGATCTCGCTTCTGGACTCTCATTGTTGTAGTGCTTTCTCCACTGGCATAACAAACAGTTTGGAATTTGAGAGCTTTACAAGTAGACAACATGCAATCTTTTATGGTTAGAAAGTTTTGGTAATCTTAAATCAAAAAGTACATTTAACAAATGGAAAGTTATATATTTACCAATATTGGTTGACTAAAGCTACAAAAGATTATTTAAACGAATTCAATCAATTTTGTGATCTTATTGGTTTGATTATGCACATCCTGATAACTTCACATGTATGATTAGCGACAAAAGCTTTTGTTCGGATTTGGGTAAACATAGAAGCTGGTGTTCTTTAATTGGAAATCTTGTAGTAGCTAGATTTTTAGAATTTAACAGTTGAACACGCAACGACATGTATTTAACACAAGAATAAATATCCAAAGAAAATCAAGATCACATCAGGGGAACTATTTTCCAAATTCAGGTTTAATATGTGTATAGAAGTTCAATGCATCATATGAGTTCTAAAAAGTCAAACATATAAACACTCAGTGACAAGTATATATTTTGGATGGGCAGACTTAAAAACATTTAGTCCAACATGATAATACTGT